>WBMZ01003282.1:0-81551 GCA_013400975.1 Atrichornis clamosus
TCCCCGCCCGCCCCGCGGTGCCGAGCGCTGCCCGCGGGCGCGGCCGCGCTGCCGGCGCGGAGCGGGAGCCGGCGGGGCAGGGCCATGCGGTTTCGTTGCCACAACATCCTGCTGCCGGTGCTTCCTCATCGCGTTTTGTCCGGCCGTTACTCGAGCAAAGTTTCGCTTGCAGCGATCGTTGCTAAAATTAGGGATTTTGTGGTAATCCAAGCGAAAGTTTTCCTTTGGGCCGTTGCAGCTCTCAACCTTGCGCCCAAAACTAAAGCATCTCCGGGCTGTGCAGCCTCGGTGCAGTGACGACCGCAGGAACAGAGCATGTTAGCGAGGGTTGTGTGATGTAATTACATAATTATCCTGTAAATTTTGGCAAATAAACCCCCAGCCCTGCAGCATGGCTAGTGGAGGGCTACAAAGGCAGAGCCATAATAGTGCGAACTGCAGGAAAGCAAAGAAAAAAAGCATAAGAGCTGTGTTGCATGCGAGGCTATTTGATGGGGAGAAAGCCATACACGCTTCTGCATGCAAGACCAAGCCTGCATGGTACAAGGTTGCTCATAACGCAGTGAAGTGAGCAGGAAGTAAAAGGCTCGTTCTTTCTCTAAAATCATGCTGCTTCCTGGGAAAAAAGACTAACTGGGAATAGAACACACAACCAGCAGAAACACTACATTGCAACAGCAGACAAATCTAGCACAGATGCTGACGAAGATACATTTCATGACTCAATAAGATTCGCATTCAGTTACTTTTACATCTTACTATTTTTTTTTAAAGACATTGAATAGTTGTGCTTTACAATAATAATGAAACACTATTTCTTGATAAATAGCAGTCTTCAGAATTTTTACTTAACAATACCCCAGTTGCTGCTCTAGGGTTATTACCCCATTTCTTCATTCCTCTTGACTAAGCTTGATGGCAGTGGACATCGAAAAAAGGTGGTGATAATGAAAATGTGTTTGTAACTTATAATCTTTCAGAAACCAGTAAGAAATGGTTTTTGATACATCAAAAACATGAACCACCATAAGCCAGCTGCAGAAAAAAAAATGCTTCCTGGAAGACATCTCCAGTTGATGGTGCTGCTCTTCACCCCCCAGGTTATCTATACTGTGCCTGAGGGTTTAAACTGTATATATATCTCACGTCCCTACCCACCCACCCCCTGCTCTTTTGTTTTACATTAATTCTTGTAGGAAAAAAACTTGTGAGTCAACTGAACAAGCACAAACAAGAAGGTGTGTCCTAGTCTGGTAGAATTTATTTTGATACATACTAACTGCCCAAGCACGCCCAACTCCCAGGTAATGGGGTTTTTTTCTTTAGCAGAGGGTTGTTCGCAACTAATTTGAAGTATTTGTACCAGTGAAAAAACCTCCAGCACTTCTCTAATCTCTGAGCGCAACTTTTTCAGGTGTTTTGAAGCTTTAGAACTTCATTTGTGTTTGTAGCGGTGGAAGGCTATTCCACTTCACAACTGTTTTCTGTGGGCTGCCTCTGCCTTTTAAGTGTGCTTGAAAAGGAGAACAGATCATAACTTTAAACAGCATCAGTGTGGCACAACTGCATGTCAGACACGAGGAAATTGTCTCCAGGAGTCATCTAGTCTATACACAGAAACCTACAACAGATGCCAGAGGACATACACATGAACATGTTTTGACCTTTGTGCTTCAGAACTGGGAGCCATGCAATCTGAACAGTGACTTGTGCAAGCTAAAGGCCGAACACCAGATGACCAGTTGGTCAGCATCTGGCCTCGTTGGGAGGTAGCATCTCCCAATTCTCAAATTTCTGCTTTATTTTAGGAAATAAAAAATACAGCTTGGTACCATAACTTTGAAAGCATTACCATTCCCTCATCTAGGTTTCATCTCACAAGGCAGGATCAGTTATCTCTAAGTCACTCTGGTCACACCATTGTCCAGTTTGTTGTCTCCGGCTATCAGGAGGTTTTCCTAGTCCCACTGTCCTTGAAGTGTCAGTAAATCGCACCCGGCAGTGGTAGTTACCTAACAGAGGCGGTGGGAGAACCCAAGGAGCACATCGCTGGGTACTGAGCAGTTGGTAGAGGCATGCCTTTCCCTTCTGCCTCCTTTCCTTTGGGGTGGGGTGGCCGCATAACTCCAATGTGCCCTTAGGACATCTCGCTGCTTTTCCTTCTCCCTTCACTAGTTGTGTTGGCTCCCTTGTTGTCAGGTCATCAACAGTGGATGTCTGGTACTTTGCTGCTCCTTACGAGCTGTTTATTGCGTTTCCCACAAAGTAGTAACGCTGTTGGCGTGGCTTGCCTCTTGTCACTCAGGGATCCCGTTTCCTCCACCTTTGGCACTGCCCACATGCTGGAACACTGCCAGGATTGGTTACAGAGCAGAATTCGGATTCCTTCCCCAGACAAACCCCAGGAGTGCTTTTGTGGTTAGATTGTTCCTGGGTTCATTCCAATAGGCAGCAAGACCACACTAGATTTCTCATCCCCTCCATCAAGCATCACCATCCAGCACTATTTGTCATCCAAGGCACCCCCCACACATCTGCCTGCAAAGCTGATATGTCCAACTGTAAAATAACTGAAGTACGAGGCACTGTAAGGATGCTTTCGTCTCATATTTGAGAATTACAGGAAATATGAATTCTTATGGCTTTTAAAAGGTTATGTAGCCCCATGGACTAGTCCACCATCACAACATTCCTTGAGCCATCCTAACCATAACAGTTGCAAGAAACCACCTCACAGCTCCCATGAGATACCTTCCCTAATGAAGAATTGAAGCCACCTATTCTATATGGGATAAGCCACAAGCAGGGTGGTTGTGGGTCCATATTCACCCCAGGGACAGGGAAATGGCTCACAAAGGATAAGCACAGCCCATACTACCACCTTTAAAACTGCTTTGGTTCCTTTATCTTCACAGAATGACCCAGGGTAGCAATTAAGGGGTAACATGCAAGAACTCAAACTTTCAGAAAGCCACGCAAAACAAGCCAAGTTATATCCACCTCCAAAACAAATCAAAAACAAACAAACAAAAAATCTCAACCTCAAAATACGTAAGCTGAATGAGTTGCAAGTCAAGCACAGAGCAGGCCTTCCTTTTCACTCCTTTAAGCTCAGCTTAACCACAGAAATATCCTCTCATCAGTTATTGAGGCTTCTGCTCTGTATCAGCTTTTTTGTATTCAAATGATGCTGATTATTAGTTAATGAATGAGATAGAACCAGTGTCCAACAAGCTGAAAAAAAATTTCCAGAAAAGACCTTTTGTTCTTCAAGCAACCTTCAACTAATCAGTAGATTTTCCTTTCAGGGCTTCTGGAACTCTGCTTTAATTTTATCTGCTTGACACCAAATGAGAATATTCCACAGTACAAGCATAAGGTTTCTGAAAAGCTGCAATTATACCCAAGTGGGCTGGTTATGCAATATTCTCCCCATTTTCCATACAGGCATGAGTGATCATTCAGGAATAAGGTCTGTTGTTTCTATCCTAAGATTATATCATGAGAGTACCCATTTGAACACGGAATTATGCATGGAGCCATTATTTGCATTTCAGGAAACATTTACCGTATTTCAATGTACCTCCAGATTTCTACGAGACAATCTCAAATTGTAAACAAACTTACCATATGTCCGTTAAGATTAGTAAATTGCACTTACATCTAATATTCAACCAGGCAATCCCAAGTCCACGTCAACAAAGAGGTACAGAACACTGATACATGAGACTATGTCTCCAGTTCTCCTAAAGCTTCGCCAAGTTGTCCTGGTTTTGGCCAGGACAGAATTAATTTTTTTGGAGCAGGCATCAGGGGTAGAGCCTGGGGCAGTGTGGGCATGTCCAGGTTGTGATTCTATACCAGCTTAGGTCATTGCCAGAGGGCAGGGAAAAAGGACTCCCTGTCTTCCAGGAAGAAGGGTGGCCCTTTCCAGCAGAACAAAATGTGTGGTGGGGTGGGGAACCCCTCAGCCACTGTTCATTGTCTGGGGGTTCCAGGTGAACATTTTGCATGTAAATCACCCTCTCTTTGTACACTTCCGTTTATTAATATTGTTACTGTTACTGTTCGTCTTCTTATCTTCTTGCTGTTTCCACTAAATGGTGCTTATCTCAACCCATAATCTTTGCCTTTTGTGCTTCCAACTGGAGGAGAGGGGAAAGTGACTGACAGCGTGGTTTTGGTAAGAGCACTAAACTGGGGAATACCACCCCTAAATCACAACACAAGTCATTACTTAAAAATTATTTGGGAAAGAACTGAGATGAGGTGAACAGTAAGGTAGGTAGATGCTCGCTTTCGTTTTTGGACACGGTACCAAAAGTACCTTTGACCCAACTCCCTTAGAAGATAATCAGGAAAATATCTTCTTTCTTTTAAGAGTCACAAGCCATTAGTATTTACTAGTCTCCTAACTGGAGTTTTCTAGAGAACTACAATTACCCACAGCAATTTATTTAGATAAAAGGTTTACTCATCACACGAGTAATAAATACATCATGTAATTGTTACATCGTGTAATTGTTTCGAGGGCTGTGACATAATGGAAACCATACAGAGGTCTCTACCATGACCTTTTTTCCCCTGAAACAGGTGGCAAACTACATGTGAAATAAGCATCTTTCAAAGGCAAAATGAAGCCTTCAGGAGAGATGCTTGTATTGCACACAATGAGCTAGATAGAGTAAGATTTCTCTCCCTAAAACAGTTAAGAAACAATTTTAGTGAGGTACCTAGAAAAGAGTAAAAGGTCTGAGCTAGTAGATTGTTAAATGGAACCATAAAACTTGAATTACTCCTCTATTTTGAATAAAAATATTGAAATACACCAACAAATCAGTTTCAAGTTTCTTTTCTGTTATAGATTAGTTTTATAAAAAAAATATTTTATTTATAGGCAGCTTTTCCCTCTGCATTTGTCTGTTCCACGACAACTTTTGAAACCATTTGAGGGGAGGTGGAATTGCCATACATTCCTGCAACTTTTATGAAGCATCAGTGCCTGAAGAGAAAGTCCCGAATCCAGCAAGCAAGAACTCAAATATGATGATCTCTACCCTGTCCCACCAGTACAGATACACTCCAGACTACTCCAAGCTGTATTTTGACAAGCCCAACACATGTCAGAGAAAACACAGGAAGAAACTGAGCCTGCTATGGGGTAGGGGAAAGAGGTATAAAGCACAAAAATCCATCCAAAGCTTTGTTTTGCTACTTCGAGGACAGTTTTCATTTTAATTGGCAATTTAAACCTATGTAACATGCATTTTTCTAACCACTTTGTGGGTATCAAAGTTATTTTAGATAACACTACAATACTGACCTGAAGTGTTAATGTATCTTAAATAGTACTGGTTTTAGCAGGTAAACCTCAAGATGATTCTTAAATGCTTTGTCACAGAGCAGACTACAGCCTATGAGTAAGCTTTCTCTATGACACTTACAGAATGGGCTCTTACAAGACCTATCTCACTACCTACAATGTTTTAAAGAAAAAGCATATTTAAGATCACATTCAAAACACTGCTTTCTAAAATATCATGGTATTTTAAAAAGACTAACAATTTATTCAATGTAAATGTAACTTAAAAAGTCATGGAGTTGCAAATACACATCCAGTCTGCCATTTCTAGTTTTCTGCAAATTAATTTACTTAAAATAATTTCAAATCTAGTAGAGTGTCAATTAAGATCCAACCTCCAAAGCACAGATATTTTTCACATGTACAGTTTTACTACATTTCTTTTTTATCTAAAACAAAGGAAAAATCCCTGTAAACCATTACTGTAGCAGCAGTTACCAACAAGAATGGGTGACAACTGTCAAGTCTACAAACGTAAGTTATGCCCTTTTTTAGCGTCAATTTTTAGTCAAATATGTAAATAAATACAAGAGCTAACACAAAATTTACCACTATAAGAAAATACATTTTAAGTTGCAATTTGGAATAAAATATCATGCAGTACTGGCTGCATGACTTGGAATATGTAATTACCTGCTTGGAACTGATGCTAAGTAGTTAAACCTTTTCTTTCTGTAGAAGAGAAAGCATCTTTTACTCAGCATTAGAAATTTGTTTTGTAATTAATTTTCTACTGCTATATTAAACTCCTAAATGTGAAAATGACTCAAGTCATTTAGTGGAAGAAGATACCATAGGCACCATAATATATATATCTCTCTCTCTCTCTTTTTTTTTCTTTTTGAACACAATCTGGTGATGAACCAGCATTAACAGGATGAAAATTAAAAGGCACATTCAGGCAAAAAAATGATCAACATAGTTTGCATGATGCTATATTTAAAAAAAATAATTTATGGTCTGAATAATAGATTGGATCAGAAACAAATATCCTGGCAGATTCAAATCTGTCGGAGTTAAAGAAAATTTTGTAAAAGGTCTTCAATTCAAATGATGTAACTGTTTTTTAGTACTGATATTTGTTTTAAGGTCGGTATAAGGCTGATAATCAAGTGCTTGTTAAGAGGACTGACTACTCAACAGGTTTTGTTTTCCGTGTGCATAGAAATACAATGAGCAATGAAGATGTTTTCCTTGCAAGAGGACATTTTCTTCTGTTTGTGCAAATCTTAATCAAGTACTTGAGCGTCTTTCAGGTCTCGGAACACATTTCATAATTGCAGCTCTCCACAGGGCAGGGGCAAGTAAAAGGCTTAGAGTAGTCACACTCAGAATAAGAAGATAGACCTGCAAAAGGCAAATAAAAGCCATTACTTCTCTTGGTTACATGGTAGTACAAAGAAGTGACTAGAATTTTGAGGAGGTTAGACCCTTCTAGACAGTATTTTCAAGAGACTTCACCTGTCTTCCTAAGCAACTTTGAACATTGCTACAAAAGCAAACAAGTGCATGCTCAAATCATCTAATTACCTGTTTACTTGGTTTGAAGATACAATTGCAAAAACACCATTACTAGCTTACAGAAAAACATTGTTTCTATGTATAGTTCAGAGATCAATTTTAAAAATTCAGTATTTGCTAAGAAGTCCAATTTGCACAAAAGGCCAATTATCACTTTATTTTTAAAAAGAACCAAAAACCCCAAACCAACAAACAAAACAAAAAACCCCCCAACCAATCAAATAAACCCCCCACCCCCCAACTATTCTGGTTTAATGATATAATGGCAAAATTCACTGCTAGTTCACTTATCAACAGAAAAAAAGCAAACAAAAATCCCTTTAAGTCATACTGTACATCTTCTGAAAAAAAAATCCTAACTACATTGTCTGAATGAGTCTTAGAAAACAGCGGCAGGAAGTAGTTTTGAGGTCTTAAGCAAAAGGATGAATTTACGAAATTTCAGAGCTATATCAACCTATACAAGTAGATAATCACGTGAGACGAGAAAAAATTGAAAGCCCCAAAGCCTCCTAGCTCAGTGGGTTGGCCCTTAAACTGGTTCTGTTATCATGTATGGGTATCTTGAAACTCTATGCAAACATGCAATATTTGTAACTCCTAATCATATGAAGGAGTGAACATCAAAGTGAATCACCTTTACCTACAAGTGAACAACATTTTGTATATTTTTCACGTGTGCTTTATTTGGAATTGGTTCCAACAGTATACAGCTACTTGCTCACGTGAAGAAAAGCTCAGAGCACCAGGAGGGGAGTTTTTGTGAGCAGAAGTGCAGAATACTAAGTAGCTAGCACTAGAAAGTGAGGTCAGTTATATTTCTATAGCCATAATTTACTTAATTTCATAAAGCAGTCATGGTCTTCAAAAAAAAAGTAACTCTCCCAGCTTCAATATAAAAGTAAGTTTAAGGCGTCTTTCCTGGGGGATATTTTTCATGACTACTAAAAACATTGGTTTTTTTCTTATGCAGAGGATTTGAAATCAACAAGTTTTGCAGGTTAAAGTACCAGTTTGCTTGTTTAAATGTTAAGGCGATTTCCACTTCCACTGCTCTCTAGCTCTTATTTACTGCTATTTCCTTCTTCAAATCCTATACTCTCTATATATCATATACTCCTGTACCTCTTTCTATAACTGTATCAAGATTTAAAAGCAAAGGCTTCTCAGTCTGAGTGACTTGGGTGCTACCTGCAACTCACTGCTCAAGTAATAAAGAAGTCGTGAGAGCAGTTAAGGTAAAGCATTTATAGCTAAACTATTTAAAATATTAAAGTACAATATGAAACAAGTAAAAAACAGCACCAAGAACCCTGGCAGGGACGTACAAGTATCCACTTGTACGGGTTGATTCTACTTGCTTACAGATGAGAGGTGTCACAAAATTGGAGGGTAGTGGTATTTCAAATACTGGGATTTTGTATTAGTGTAAGTTATCCAGGTGCAAAAAATGACATTAATAACTATAGAACAGCTTACCTCCCGAGATATGATCCCTGCTCTGCGTGCTCTACTTCCCAGAACAAAGGAGAATTCACTGACTTGTGCCAGTCCTGCTGAGACAATCCACTTGATATACTGGCTGGTCTTTGGAAGAATCAAAGAAAGGACAAGCACTGCCAAGACAAACTTTAAAAACAGGGGTTTTGGAGTTGCTGTGAGTTTGTTTTGTTTGTTTGCTTAAATAAAAGAAGTGTAATAAATAAAATAGTACTATTTTTGTAAGCTATATAGCATCAAATACAATAATTCTGGACATAACATAAAATTATGGACTTCCAAGTGTGTCTTCTGTATCAATATCAAAAGAAACAATTATACATTGCACAGTAAAAAGAAGCATCTTCTTTACAATAATAAAAACACTTGGTAACTGCCTCAAAGCCCAAGATACATTAAATAGATGCTTTGGCATGTGTAACTTACTTTTAATATCAAATACAGTACATTTTTTAAATACCTGAAGAATACTGTATCAAACTCTATTCTAATCAGTAAGATTCCTCCAAATACAGGCTTACAATAATACTGTGTGTTATATAAGATATTCAGTTCTTGCATAGAATTTCCTTTAGGGCACGCAGCACAAAGACTACTTAGATTATTAAAGATTAAAAATATTTTTAAAAAGCATAAAAGAAAATACCTTCATTATGACGACAGACAATGTAAGGAATAGCAAGACTGTGAGTTCATATATTACAAATGTGGGAAAAACATGAAGTCCTAGAAGGAAAGAAAGCAATATTGCAAAGTTTGAGGCCAATATCTTACTATGATAATCTTCTGGGTTAATGACATATTTAATTGCAAGACTGTATTCTCAAAACCAACCAAACAAAAAGCCTTAACGTACCTACCAACCACTTGATCACTAAAGCCCTAACTACCTACTTGATCACAAAAGCATTTCCTGCCTTATCCAGCCCTTTTTTCCTTTGGGGAGCTTTAGCACAAGCAATATTCCCAACTGAATTAAGTTTCATGTGAGTGATGCACAAGCACTTCAATTTCTAAAGCTGTCTTCCAGTCAACAATACAGAATCTGAACTGAAACACACCTCTAATGAAAGCTATACAAATCTGACAGGGAGAACAATTCCATCGATCTGCACAGTCACTGTAATATTTTGAGAGTCATTTAACTTTTTTGTATGATATGGTAATGGACAATCACAGTGGGAGGGACAATATACTCAGTATTTGCATAGATTATAGCTACAACAGAAATCCAAACTGTTTTCATTCTATGACCCTCACTTCCAAACACTAAAAGTCACTAGTGAACTAGAAAAGTCACTTGGACTGGAATCAGGTAAAGCCATAAACCCCTGAGCATAGCCTAACAATTAAGGAATTATAGGAAAATGATGATGTTCATGGCATTTCTTTTGTTGGGGTGGAGTGTCTTTTTTGGTTCTTTTGCAGTATTTGGTTGTTTTTATTTGGTAATTACATGAAGTAAGATAACAAGAACCACAAAGAACGCAAAAATGTGCAACTAAATCCTGCTAATATTAAACATAAGAAAAAGAAGTATTTCTTGGAGAAGTCCTAGAGTCACTGAGGAATAATCTTACTCACAGCTAAGTCCATTTTTATCTGCTTAAGTATAAGGAATTTGTGCAAGCAAACATAACTGTGTATCTTTGGAAGCTCATTCCTTTTTCATAAAAGCTTCTAAAAAGTGAAACCAATATAGCGGTGCTGTTCCCGACAAATCCGTAACAGTTGGCAGTTCTCCAAACCAATTATTTCTGGAGAGGGACAAGAATTTGGCTTTCCAAAGCACAAGGCATGTAAATCAATGCTGTAACTTCTTATTTTAATGCAGGAAAAGGTTTCACTAATTTTCCCTGCCCTATAGTGCTGCAGAGCCAGACAAACTGTAGAGAACCAAGAGTTGTCATCTCTCCCAGTAATTTCACAATGTTTTGTCCATATGCACATTCCATTGTGGATGGAAATGTTCTTCAAGTACATCAGAGATCTTTACACAAGTACACCCAGTCAGCAGGCACACATCCTGTTTTATTTCTTAATTTCCTTCCAACTACTGAAGCACAAATGCAAGACTATCAAAGGAAGAGGAGAGATGGCAGAATAAGAAAGAAAGAAATCCACATACATGCACAGATGCACGTGGAGGGGCAAGTAGTTTCTCTGTTTTCACTGTATGTCATGTGCACAGTGCTCCTTCACCTTTAGGCCGACCTCAGAAAATACATGAAAAGCAATTAGAGAAATACAGCCTGTAGCAATGGTATGTTTGATAAGAGGGCCAACTCTGCCACATCTAGAACGGAAGGTTTCCAAGGGAGGCTATAAATAAAGCCTCGTGCTCTCATCACTACTGGTGGAACTACCTGTTCAGTTCTGGAGCACACAGGCAGTCTGAAGTCCGTTTGAACTGCTGCCCAACATGGAGATTACTGCCATATTCCAAAGAGCTGAAGCACAGACTACAGCAGTTTTCTGCAACAATCCTTTGGAGGCAAGTGTTTGCAAGGTGAAACAAGCCTAAACCTGTCACATACGCTATTCTGAGCAGAAAAATCAACATCCCAGAAAACAGACACCTTTTGGAGGAAATAAATCCCATCATAAGGGATTTTTATGGTCACTACAGACCTTTGCCCCAGTCCTAGATGAAAACCCAGGATAAGGCCAGAAGTCTCAACAGACGCCTATACAAGTACATGAAGCCTTCCTGAGAACTCACACACCATCAGAAAGAGTAATGTCATAGGCAGAAGGTGCATGAATATGACCATTTGTTGCAATGGTTCTGATCAGATTTTGTGACTAAGCTCAAGAGCAATTTTGAAATAATTTTCTAACATGGAAGAAACCCTTCAAATAATTCAAAAACTTCAGCAGTGTCATCAGGGAGCACATGTCACATTGGCCAGTAATCAATAGCTAGGATAACACTTAGGTACACTTTTACAGAGCTGACCGTAAGCTACCAGACTTCGATTCTAAGCAGTGTTCAGAAATAGCTGGAACAGATGCCTTGGGGTGCGTCAATGTCAAGGCAAAAAGCACAGTTCACTCATGTGAGGTGGTATGCGTTCTGGGGACAATTACAGGCAAGATTTTGCACATTCTTTTTATAAGTCCTTTTTTTCTTAATAAGTAAACTCCCTCTTTCCCCAATTAGACAGATTCCACCGATCTGCGGGATGGCTTCTAAACAGCATATAAAGATCCAAATGTCTTGACCACATCCTGGTTAGATCCAACATCAAAAAAAGGGAATCTTGGAGATTCTTGATGGCAAACAAGATTACCAGAACTCTGTGGGTCAAACTGAAGCCAGTAGTATTAATTCTGACACATCCTCAAGACAGGACATCGCTCAGAAAAATCATGTTAGCTATGCACTGAGATGCTGCATTGACTAAGAGTCTTAATGAACCTAAGATCACAGCCAGCAGCCCTGGCTAGATCATTAAGTAGCACAGGGGAAAGCCAATATTCTTCATCTTTCTGCAAATGAGAAAGTCCTTTTGATTCTAATGTCAGTTCTGAGAGCCTGAAACCTCCAAGTTTCACTGTGTTCCATGCAGGAAAACAACACAGTAGAGCTGGATGGATAAGGAGACGGAGATGCATGCCCCCTAATGAATTCCAGATGGGATCCTGCTTTGATTTTTCTCAAATTCAACAGAAACATTAAGAGGTTCATCACAGAATCCTTGTGTGCATGTTTGTTCTGGACAGCAGTTCATCTTCCAAAGAAAAAGACTGAGCTGTTTAAGGGTTTTCAGTATCTTGCATTCAAGGTCCAACAATGACCACAGGATTTACCCAGAAGGGAAACATGGAGGTGAGAACATCTGTACAGCACATTGAGAACACACAACTTGTCAGTCAGTAGAAGTAATCTGCCTACTCACAAGTGGCAGAGAAGGTCCTGATGCCCAATGTCAAACTCCATATGCCTTGTAGACTAAAAGAAAAATTGGAGCTTTTTAAAAACGTCAAACTGTCTATGCAAAGATGCCTTCTATCTTTCCAAAAAGTAATCAAAACAAATGATGTATGGGTAAAGATCTGAGTACTAGGTACCAAAACAGACATAAGAAAGTTCCCAAAACATGCCTCTAAGGATGGGTCGAGATGTTCTCTCAAAACTACTAGTGAGGACAGAGACTAACAGGAACTTTCAAACCTCAGCAGGTAGCATAAAGAGTGCCAGGAACCTTGAAGAGCACACAGAGCCCTAAATGAATGTACAGATAGAGAGTAACTCAAAGTGCAGCTGTTAATGCCTAACTGCAAAGGTGCATTATTCCCACAAATGCACCCAAGCGCAAATTTGAAAGCAGTACCATTACACAGGTCAAGCTAGGGGCAGGTCCACTGCTGTGGATAATACACGAACGAGTACTATTCAGCTCAGCTCTTAGGCACCAGAATGATTTCTGTAGTGAGAACAAAAAAAGCAGGCATTTAAGACAGGCAAAATAGGAATGAACTTTTCCAAATGACATATTTACCGTCACTTTAAGTTAAATTTTTCTATTTGTGCCTTCATTCTAAAAGGACCAGAAATCACATTACTGCAGTGGTATTTCACTCCACCTCAGGATCTCAAGGGTTTCCTCTCTCTATAATAAGGTGCTTGCTGCATATAGTAACAAACAAACTTTCTCTTTAGGCAGGGGGTGAAGGATCTTTCCCTGTGGCTTTTACATAATTTCACGTAGTAAATCTCTATACTGTTATAGACATATATAATTTGCCTGTGTACATATGTAAGTAGAGAGCAAACAAGAAGTCTTTAAAAAGAAATCTAGTCAGAAGAGAAATTAAGAAATACTTTTTATTCTACGCAGATTTTCTTCGCAACATTACATCACTGCTTTTAAAACTTAGCTCCTTGCCACCCCACAGAAATTTCTGTTAAGCACAAAATTTTAAAGCAACTGAAAGTACAGGGGGGAGGGTGGGCTAATTTTTATTTGGGGAGAAGGGGGTTTTGTTTGAGAGGGGTTTTTTTCAGGGTTTTGGGTTTTCTTTATTTGTTGGTTTTGGTGGTTTTGATGTTGTTCTGGTTTTTAACAAGCAAGCATTGTCACATTTTGTCAGAGGTCTATAACATAACTCTGATTTTTTAGCTGATTTTCTTCTGAGGCAGGAATAACATCCATTTTCTGTAAAATCATATCAACTTGTTAGGCAATTTTCTTTTCTTTCCCTTCTTGCAATTGTAATGACAAAAACTGTTAAAAAGATTTTTTTTTTTTTTTTTAATTCTGTAGCAGAATGACTGAAATAATTTCCTTAGAGTACAATGTAGGCTGTATGGAGCGCTGCTAGCATGCCAACTGAGGTCTTGCTATTTTTTGTACTCTAGGAAACTCTTATCTCTAGGCTTAATTTATGCAGCCACAAGAGTGTAGGACAGTAGTTTTGTTCAGTCCCTTGTAAAATTAATTTTGGGCTTATAATCACTTGTCATGCTATCTATCCCTGATAATACTATCCACTCCATCACCATCTTTACAGAAACACAGAAACAACTTACATCAGTGAGCATTTAGCAATTACTAATCCAAGCTTGTCAGTTATATGAGCCCAAATTTTACCAGAGCTCACCACTTTCCTCCCATTATTAAAAAATAAGTTATTCAAATAAACATATCTATTCCTAAGTAATCTGACTCATCATCAGAAGCTAGTATCACGGGCTAGATTAAAAAATAAAATAAAATCAAGACTGGCAAGTATAGCTATTTCCTTTTTGTTCTGACAACCACTAGAAACAGTTTTAGTTTCTGGTATGAAACAGTGAGTATCAAACAGGTATATAAGAAACAACATTAAAATTATGCTGATGATGGGACTTTACCGTTATCTGAATAAATATATGGAGATAAAAAGAACAATAAAAAACTTAAAACCAGAAGAAAAACCAAGGACGGTCTTGAAAAAACCCAAATCCAAACCCTAAGACTTTCTGAGTAAACATGGTTTGAAGGAGGTTGGATTTGTGCACTGGGCCACATCCAAATGCCCTCTTAGACTTTGCCATGTCCCCAACATAGGGACATGCATCTCCCATACAATCCCCAGGGAGAGGCAAGTGCTTTCACAGGGCCTGTCTCCTCATCCACTGTACCTGAGCACTTCAGTAATGTGTTCCAGATTCCTTTAGACAAAATGTATTGGGGCATGCACAGACAGCTAGAGAATGCAGCAGTTCAAAATGAAGCTACTGATTGACTGTAAGTATTCTCAGTTAACTCCTTTTGGCTATCAAGCATAATGAGTTACTCCCCCATCTGAGGCATCAATGCTGTGTTTCAGTTGGCATTCAGGTAGTGTCTGAGATACATCCTATTCAATTATTTTTTCCCTGCATTGAGAACACACAGATCACATCCTCCCAACTAACCTGCTAAAGAAACAAGCTATAGAAAATTATATTATGCCATTCTACTTCTAGAGAAAACCAAGTCACAAGAACCTGAAATCTACTGTACCAATTGACTCAGTAATACAATTTTAGCATAAATTACAAACAGAGATGCTGGGAAGACAGAAGAACATTCAAAAAAACCTCAACAATTCAACACCCAAACCAAGACCTTTCTCCCTTAAAATTTTTAGTTACATGTTTTAAAAAGGATGATTTCAGAATTAACATTGAAAAACTGACATTAAAACAAGACTTGGGAGTACAACATGGAAATGGCTTCTGAAACTGAATGTTACATTTAAAAGTAGTAGCAAAGGCAAACCAATACTGTGGTAACAAAATAAATTCTATCTCCCCTCCTCACATTTTAGACACCATTTTTTTCTCCTCTCCCATATTGTAAGCAATGTTTTTATATATTATATATATTTTATATAGTATTGATATAACAATATTAATACTATATATAACATTAAATATTTTAAAGTAAGATTTCTTGGAAGTTACCTATAGATGCAAAGAAAATGATGGCAAGGAAGTCACGTATTGGTTCAATACAGCACATAATCTCCTCAGTAACCATGTGACCCTGAGAAGAGATCAAAGCTCCAGCTAAGAAGCATCCCAGCTCCATTGAAACATCCAACAGCTCTGTGATCTGTCAAGGAATAACAGAGAATCTATTGCTGAGTGACTAAGTGACTTTATATACCATGCCACAGTGAAATTATAAAACTGTACGTTATACTGAATGTAGGAAATTACTATGTCTTTATGCAAAATCATCAACAAATAGAATTCAGTGTCTTTATTTCAGTGTTCTGCAATACTGTATTTATACAGAAGACTAACAACACAAGTTTTCCCCTTCATGTCACCTCCTTCCCCACAAAAATAAATTTCTTAATCTACATTGTAACACTTTATGTCACTCTTAGTGACAGCATCTGATTTCACACCTCCCAGAGAGAATGTAACAGCTTTGGACTCGAGGTTACATAATACATTGAGGCTGTGAAATAAAGCAGTAAGAACAGGATATTTTCCAGCTGTCCAACAAGAGGGAAAAAATGAAAATCAAAGCTTATCTCCGGGAGAAGAGTCTCAATTTAGGAGAAGTCCCAGGCATAAATTACATTTTATTATCGTAAATATGGCTTAAATGTGCCTGTGTGCTTTACCAAACAGGGATTCATTTAAGTGTGTGAAGTAAACTGCTGAAATGAAGCACAATGTCTGCTTGAAAGAATTCAGACTGCTTCATTCTTTTTTAGTATTTTAACACAGTATTAGAAGGAAGAGGTGAAACACATGCAAAGAGACTCAACTAAACACAAAGCAACTGCTTAAGGTAATGCTTGGAACACTAAGAAAAAGCAAGCAGCACTTCTAATGGGTATAAAGTATGTTTTAAAATAATTACTTTAAAACCATGCAGCTGCAGATGGGCATCTTGCTGAGAAAGGACAATGCTATTAATAATAATAGAACATTTAAAACTGAAAACTCATTTTCATACTAATTTAGATTAAGCAACAACACACTGTCGTACATTTATGGACACCATGCATCATATCTTGAACGGTGTTATACTGTAAGTTATGAAACTAAAACTCAGGTGATGTGAAAGTAATGGAGGAGTGCAAAAGACAAAATAAACACGTCTCCAAGCTATGCATAAAATGTCACCTAAAAATAATCCCAATACTTTTGTGTATTGAAGTATTAACGTCTAAATGCTCATCATGTAACTGCATTTGTGATAACAGTCTCTAATTTATTGTAAAACATTTAAAGAAGCAAATTGGTTCTGTCAACTAATATAAACAGCTGCTGATCAGGCAAAACAAACAAAGTAACATTACAATGTTATTCTCAGTTTAAAACAAAAGGAATTTCAGTGCTTCTCACAACAATTTGAAATTGTAAAAGGGAAGAAGGCAATATATACATGAAAGACTTTAAAATCACCAAGAGATAAATAAGATAAAGGAAACAGTTATGAGCAGGAAACACTGAAGTTCTTCTTAATCATACATTAGTTGTTTTAAAAGTCACAGCCTCTTGCGTATGATTAAGATCCAATATAGCCTATTCAAATAAAGCTGGAATTATTTTTACTACTCAGCTATAATCCTCCCACACTTAAGTGTTATCAGCTGTAACAGAGCTCCACATCAAAATTTTTATGGCTAATATTTTAAACATTCCCATGTACATCATTAAGTTACCATATAAGAAGAGATGTAGCATATCTTGTACCAGAATTGCAAGATACTGCACTGTTATGAGAATCACTCTTCAAGCAAGGAGCAATTTGAGTGTGAAAGAAACATGTTTGTTCAGAAAGCATCAGACATAACTGGAGCAAACCGTATGTCTAACTGGGAGTTTGGTCCCACAGCATAAAAACTGAATTACATTCCTTCAGTCAAGGGCAAGCCAAGTATGAGCTCAAGGGCCTGGTAAAAAAAATAGGCAATTTTTGCTATTTCTTGTCTAGTTTCTGGGTACTACATAACTTCAGGTCTCCAAAATCTATAGGTCACTCTACACACAGAAAAGTGTAAAGCAGATCAGAAAGCAAGAAAAGAAACAAAAATTACATAATTTCTTAACCCTCTCTTAACCTTGAGGAGGGGTCCTCAATTTTGTTCTTCAGATTTATGGAATCACAGGATCAAATAGGTTGGAAAAGACTTTTGAGATTGAGTCCAACCTTTCATATGTAGCTTTATACAGAGATTCCTTTTACAATTCCTATTTTGGTCTCTGGTTGTTCAGTAATATTAGCAATAAGTGGACACATTTCCTCAGCTAAAACTGTAGCATCAGGGTTTAGTATATATAATGTATGGGTCCATGTGCACACACATACTGGAGAGGATTTGTTTTATCGGCAGGAAGGCATTCTCAGCAGAATTTCTTATGTAAGCAAAACGTGGAGTTATTTTGCATTTAGTATTCCCTCTCTGCTTGCATGACTTCTAATGTTCCACCTTTACCAAACAGGGCTTTAACAATTACTAATCCCTGGGCTTTGCACTGTCCTCTTCTCAACTCTTTTATTACAGAAAGCTTTTTCAGCCAAAATAACATGAGAAGTGTTGTCAATTTAAATGTTTTTCCCTGAACAAGTTAGTCTTCAGTTGCTTTCAAGGGTCCCATTTTACTCTAATTCAGAAAGCACTGCTTTGCTTTCACTAGAATATTGGATTTTTATATTCAAATGTTCTACCACAGCAATAAATAAAGAAATAAACATTACTGCTATAACATGTTGCAATTGAATCTCGACCATCTGTTTGGCGGTTGTTTTGCTTATATTCTCTAATAGTGTCTATCTTCTTGCTACTCTTTAAACATCATAGAAGCCTAATGAATATGGTAAGCCAGTAAAATTGAAGAAAATCTTGATGGAAATAAAGGTATTAGACTTTCAGGCTTTAGTAACTTAAATCTGCTCAAGAGTAAAGAGGTAAATTTTAAGCTTGCTTTTCAAGGAAATAAAGCTGAAATGGAAACAATTTTCAAAGAACCTTGTAAAAACCTCTATCTCAACTGTATTGTCTGAAATAATTAACTAGAATATTTGAGGTTACAATTCTTCCGTAATCTTTTCCTTTTAACTGATAGAAGAGTTCATAAGCAGGTTATGAGCCATTGAGAAGTACTTCAGGCAAGCAAGGAATTATATTCTCAATACTAGTAATGAAATTCGTAAGACACTGCAGAAAAGAATGTGTACATTTTCATACGTAAAGTACTGCAATAACATAACTATATTTTCATCTTTTTGGTATATAAAGCAAGCTGGCAATCTCCTTTCCTTCACTGCCATCATCCTGGGTCAACCATAAGGCAGTGAAACTGGAAGACACTTTTCTCCTATGTGTATGCAGTCCTATAAATATGTAAATTTAACTGCTATCCTTCTTGTCAGGTCACCTTTTATATTCTTCCACTTCCCTAATAACATTTAGCAACTTCAGTTTTAAGACACAATAAAACTGACTACTGTTGTCCTGCAGGTATCCAATACAGCAGATCATTATCAGGACACTACAGCAGAGAATGCTCTGGCTGACATATTCTTCAGCTCATCACGGTAAACATCTCAACTTAAAATACCAGTTTGGCCATTGATCCTGAATGGTCATGTTTAAAACCATAAACTAGATTTGTTCCTTATGTTGCAATTCAGGAGAACAGTTCACCAATTAAAACAAACAAACAAACAAACCAACAAACAAACTTCTATCTGCATAACTCGTAAGTTGAAAAGGAGTTGCTGAATGTGTAATAATGATCACTGAACTTTTCTTACTGATGACAAGGTACATGATTCAAAGATGCACAACTGTGTCTCGGTGTCATCTATACTACTATTACAGGATTGGCACTTGACGCAATCCCCACACCCCGGCCCTGATCTACTAACCAGTTGAGGGACAAAAGGGAGGGGAATTTCAATTATTTCTGAGAATACTGGGAACAGAAAGGGTATCTTAAGGTCCAAGTCTTACTAAAATATCTGTTTCAGGTGTAATGAGTTGCAACGTTACCCAAGTGAGCCAAGCAGTTGAGAAATGCTCAAAAGTCACTACCCTACAGGAAGCTCCTCAATTGATAGGATAATCCTTACATGAAAATTGCTTACTCACACTGCAGTATAGAAACCTCCTCTGTCTCATCTTCCCTCTTGTCCTCCCATACAGAATTTGCCCTTATAAGTAGGGAAATGGCAATTCTTGTTTAATTAGTCATCTGAGACTTTTCAAACAGAGGAACTAAGTAAAATAAATTAAGTTTATATATAATGAGCATTACATGTGCTGGTGTTACACATTAATCCAAATACAGAATAAACTCAAGTGAGCCCCAGAAACCCAGTCAACACTGAAGCATATCGTAAGTAACTGTATGTATGAAACAGGAATATCCTATCATTCCTATCCTCTTTTTCATGTATTGGAAAGGATGTGTCCTGCGGAGTAACTCACATGCTAGATAGTGAGTTAAAATATTTTATCTTAAAATGTCTCCCAAATTTTCTAAATGGAGCCACAGAGTTGTCTTTAGTTAAGGACACTAAAGTAGGCACTTTCGTATTCCTCCTCTACAAATTCATAGGTTTTTTTAAAATTACACAAGTACAGAAAATTCTGTGCTTGCAGATTAATTATACCAACTCCTTCAATATTTAGGCTTGGTTTTCCAAGGAGAAAGAACTTTGCAGGATCCATGACAGCTTAATTGTTTTCCCACCTGGAACTCAAAAAAATTACTTTATCCTTTCCAATGACATGCAACATTTTTTCAAATTAGATTGTCATCACTTATTCTACGATTTTATTCCTGACATTGTACAGCACCTATATCAAGTAAAGTTTGTTTTCCAGAAAATTTGTTTGTTCATCTATTCAACTGGACAAGCAAATACTTCTTTTCTTTTCTTTTGTTTTTTTTCTAAATCTGTGTGTTCAAACCACAACTTGTACCATTACTACAATGAATCTATTGGTGTCAGTGAATATCAAGCATCTCACCTGCTTTACTGAAGTTATTTGCAGTATCCCTTGTACTGTTCACTTTGATAAATTATTTATCAACTTTAAAAGGAAAAATTGTTGATAATGCTTAAGAAGCATTCTGGTTTTGCAGTATAAATCCAACAGACACACACACAGAGTCTATCCCCCAGGTTTGTGTACACACACGTATTGTGTAAAATCACATAGACAAACTCCTTGTACATTTGAAATGCAATTTGGGCACAATACATCCACTTCTATGTAGGCCATGTTTTTAATTAAAGTAAAACTTCTTCTAGATACCATAATATTTTACACAACTCCAATAAAAACCAGCAACCAAACCACAGGTGTTGTTCTACAAATGTAATGTTCGCTTGTTAGAAACTAGAAAGGAGAAAGTAGTTTTGTTCCTTCTCTTATTAGATGACACACTTGGAGTATGAACAGCTGTATAAAAAAATGGCATTATTAAACTATACAACAGAAGTCAGCAACTGTAAAAAACTATGCTCTCCCTAACTTCTTTTTCACCTTGTTCCTGAAGAAGGTCAGCTCTCCCTGTTGGACTGTAGTAGCTAATCAAATACCCCTAGAAAATAGGCACAGGAACTTTTTGGCTTAATTATTCTCAGAGGACATAACAGTCTGCACATTCAGGATAATGGAGTGTTAAACCCACAACATTATCAAGCAACTGTCACATTCTGTTCTCCAGCAGTATGGTTTTTAAGAGGGCTGAAACATGAGAGAGAAACAAATAAGGAAAATTCAAGGGAAAATGAATCAAACCCAACAGGGTTAATCAAAATCTATTAACATTAAGGCATTTCTCTACTTTCTTAACTTTATCCCAAACTGTGTCTCCCACACAAAAAGAAAATTATTTTATAATAAAAACAATGTTGAGAATTTGCTATTGAGAAGAAACTTGTGAGCAAATGTCACAATCAGACATTATCAGTATCTCAAAACCCATCCTAAATTATTTTCAAACACATGAAATAGCTCAAAATTAAAACTTGGATCATGATTCTTAAACTGGCTATATTAAAAGCTAACAGCAGAATTTCAGCTGTTTCACATTCAAATTTCATCTCTTCTTACTCATCTGTGCTGTAATACAGGAATCATCTGCACGTTTGGGGGTTGTTTTAAAACATTTAAAAACCAAATAATTACAGAGGCACATGTATATGCAGTAACAGTAAGTGTGACGGCTTTTGTGATACTGATGCAATAAGCTACTACACATAGAAAAATGTTTTATTAATTTAAAAGATTACCGTTAACATCAGAAAGGTGAACGCAGTTATTCCTAGAATGAGGATTTCCTTATTCCCTTTGCTTTCTGTGTGCAACTTGCGATAATACGGTCCTATGAGATAAGTCTTTATAACAAGACATAGAAGAAAAACAGCAGCCAGAGAAAAGAGAATTTGGCCAATCAGAATCAGTATTCTCAGTATTTCCTTGAAAATGCTGGAAAGGAAGAACAAACAAAAAGTTTCTTTCAAGAGCTCTCATACATCCCAACCAGTTCCCCTTAAATGAAAAGATCTAATTCCATAAATGTTCAGAACTGAGTAACTACAGGAAGGTATTTAGTAAACAAGATTAAGACTAAATCTGTAGAGTGCCCAGAAACCTCTTTTATAGCCTAGAATTTACTTCCATGTTGTCTCAAAAAGAATTTTGTTGATTGATCTCCAAGGTAAGCTGTCAGACACAATAATACTATCACATAGTCTTTGACAAAAACATGCATGAGGGAATTAAGTAAATGAGGAAATTAACTTATTTTTAAACAACAACAAATTTTAATTACCACACAGGACTAAAGCAGCTAGGGCAAGAAGATTATTTTCACACAACTTCCATATGACTACTACAAGTTTCTACTTCATGATAAGTAGAAACGGTAAAGGAAATCTCACAGAACAGAATGCCTATTTTTAAGAGAATTGACATTAACTGTAGTGCTCTCACATTCATACTGGCAATCTACATATTCATTGCAAGGGCTAGGGGGAAGATGCATTAAATAATTCTTTTTACCTGGAATATGTGCTCACTCCTGCTTGAATAAGTGTAGGCATGACAGCTATAAATAAACCAAGCTGCACATCCTGCATCACCAACATGCCAAGTAGTACGCTGCTGTAGTCAATATCCCCTGTACACCAGCAAAGGGGTCATGGAAACAGTCATCAGAAGCTATGAATGCTTGCAATGCTCACAAATCTAGAAAAGGCCTAATCAAAGGGAAGCCAAGCATAGCTCTTAATGGGGTGAAAGTCATTCAAAGCAGCCTAGGATTTTTTTCCCCATTAGTAGGTAAATTTAAATATATATATCAAGACATATTAAAATGCAAATAAAATATTCATATGAAACTTCGGTTAAAACATAAGCAATAAAACATAGACTCTGCTTAGCAGTTAAGCACTAGTTATGCATTTATTGAAACTCCTTTACTGAGAGTATTCAGTCTTTATTCTAAAGACACATGTAAGATCCAGCATGTGTAAAATACACAGCTTGAATTTTGGCACTAGAATGAATATTCTAGATGGTGGGGAGAACTTTAACACAGTTTGTATGGGGGAGGTTAAAGTGGAAGAAAGTAGGATACAAAAGCTTGAAATGAAACATTTAAAAGTATTTGAGAAGCTAGAAATATGGCCCTTGAAGGTACTTACTTGAAGAGCTGTTAGCTATGAAAGACCACCTGAACTGGTCTGTTTTCTGAAGAAGGATGTGAATTATTTAAATTAGCCTTTCTGCCCTGATGACAGGTAGCAGTGGGCTAATCTGGCAACCTCTTAAAAAGGTCAAGGATTCCAGACCTTCAGTAAAGTCAGTTCTTAATATGGAGACCACTGCCTGGGCTACATTGTCTTTCCCCAATGAGGACTGCCTACGTACAAATGCTAACAAGAATACGCAGAACACTGCCCAGTGTTAAACAAGGATGATTGCTTCTAAACCAGGCTTAACAGTGGGGTTTGTTTGGTGTTTTAACTAGCTTCTCTCGTAATATTACAAAGTCAACTTCTTTCAGATTTTACTGTAGATACTACAGGTGTCCATATTTAAAGTCATATTTACCTTCTTTATCTCCTCGAACACTACCTGCAAGAAATCTTGACACCAGTGGTGTGCTTGATAAAGACAAACAAGTGGAAATGAAGACACTCTGTGTTGGTCTGATTTGGAGCAAGTGCCCCCATAGTAAACCAAAGGCAATCATTAGAACGGTCATGTAGCAGGGTCCTTGCAAAGATATTTTCCATACCTTGGGAAGAAAACAAGTTCTTATGATGAACTCTGACACTTTTCTCACTGCCAAGTTACAATGTTTTTCACCACAAATAAGCAGTTGAAGAGGTGTTTGATTTGGGGCTGTAGTTCTGGGGCACAGAGTAATGGGCTGTCACCCTATACAACCTAAAACTCCCATGTTTTTATGCCTAGAAGATATTCTATGCCAAATGACTCAAGTAAATTTCCCAGAGTTCATGGACAAATCAATGGCCAAAAGTCCAATATGGGCTGAAATATATTAAAATCATCAAATGGAAGATGATTTGAAGACCAGTTATTTGATGTGATTCTAGGATGGGGAAAACACGGGTGTGGCAAGGCAGTCACCAATACTAGCAACCTGCTCAAAACTAGCGCACACACAATTCTGAAGCAACAATTTACCTACCACAGTTCAGGAACCCCTGAATTACTGATTTTTTGTCTTGGACTTTAGAGGGACTAGAAATAGCACATTAAGCTGAATGGTCATAAAATGTAACACATTTCAATTAAAGTTTTCATAGTATCATGAACTCACAATCATCAGTTTAGGAACACAATGAAATTCTTTACATACAGTCGTCACATATTTTGCAGCAGTATTTTCCACTATTAAAATTCTGTTTTATAACTTTCTTTTTCAAATTAAGATCAAAAGAAACTTGTATTTTTTGCTAAATCCTGATGGCCACATCATGCAATATTTCAGATTGTGTTAAAATACTTGGCTTAATCAGTTTATTAGTGAGTAGAGCATGTATTAGCAAATCAGTATGCAGTACTTAAGACTTTTGATTTTTTTTATAATAAACTGGCAAACATCACTGGACACTTCAAAACAGCAACTGCATGTTAAAATAAAGCAGATATGGATTGTCAAACTGTGGGAGATTTTTCTAGTAATCAAACTGTTTTACTAAAATGAAGACGAATAGTAAATGTAGGGGGTTTTGAGACACCGAGTAAATAATGCGTTCTGCTCTTTCCAAAGTGAAGAAGCAACTGTCTCACACTTGTCTTTTCAAAAATGTACAAAGTTACACCAGTTTATTATAGGGAGTGTACAAAAGTCTGAAATTTAACTGAAAACTGCAACATTAGCAATTAAATCCTTTAATACAGAGATACTATGCAAAAATACCTTTCTTAATCTTTCAGGAGAAAATTCCAGACCAACTAGAAAGAGAGTGAAGAATACACCAAACTCTCCTAACGTCTCCACCTGTACAATAGACTTAGGAAAAAAAAAATTAAAATTCAGTGCACAGCAGTCTACTTATCATACAAAAGTATAAGCCCACTACAAAACAAATTGATTCTCATTATGTTTCCATAGGTAGTTCACTTGCTGGTCATACAACATCAGAAGTTCCCATAGCATCTTCAGGGTGTAAACATTTTTCTCATCACCTGACTGACACCAGATGATAGTTTGGTTGGATAGTGCTGGTTACCCAGAATGCACATGTGCATTGATCTTGCTAAGTGTTGACGAATACATCTGGTCCAGGTAACTCAGCTTGCAAGCTGCAGATTGAAATGGAGATTGAACTCTCACTGGGAGTCTGAGAGAAGTGTCAGTGACCTAACAACCTTTGGGATGACAACGGGCATGAAGGTGAATGGACACTGAGAGGTCAGAAAGTCGCGTGAATAGACAGACTGGGAAGTTCCCTTAACAGTAACCCTGCTTGTTGGTTGAAAATAGTTTATGTTTTATGTATGTACTATTAAATCCCCAAGGCTTGCATTCCAGAAGTTACTTCTTGCTAGTTATTTTATTGGTCTATTGGTATAATCTTTCTGCTAGACCATAGTTGCTGTTCTGCTCTCCATCCTACAGGCTTCACACATCCATCTCAGACCAGCACAACTACCAGACTTTCTGCTTCAGAGAGAGGGTGAAACAGCAAGTAAAGTGGCTGTCTTCCTCATCACAACAGAAAAATGGGGATACTTCTGGCTGGCAACTGGTGTACCCTCAGGGTTCAGTTCTAGGGTCAGTTCTGTTCAGTATATACATATATAAAAGATCTGGATGCAGGACTTGAATGCTGGTTTTCTGGTGCAAGTTTGCTGATGATAACGAAGTGGGAGGGACAAGATGCCTTGCAGAGGGATCTAGAAACACTGGAGTATTGGGCAACAATTAATGGGAGGAAATTTAACAATTCAGAATGCTGAATTCTGATCCACCTAGGATGGATTAATGCCAGGCACAAGTATGGCTTGGGAGAGAAGTGGCTGGAGAGCAGCCCTGCAGAAAGGGATCTGGGAGTACTGGTGGACAGCAGGCTCAGTGTGAGCCAGCAGAGAGCCCTGGCAGCCCAGGGGGCAAACCCCACCCTGGGGTGCATCAAACAGAGCATCACCAGTCACTCAAAACATGTCATCATCTCACTGTACTCAGTGTTGCTGCAGCCTCACCTGGAGCACTGTGTGCAGTTCTGGACCCCACCAGTTGAGAGGGATGTGAAGGTCCTTGAATGCATCCAGAAGAGGACAAGGCTGGTGGAAGGGCTGGAAGGAATGTCCTATGAGGAATAGCTAAGGACTCTAGGTTTGCCTAGCCTGGAAAAAAGCAGGTTGAGGGGCAACCTCATCTCTCTGCAGCTTCTTGAGGAGGGGAAGCAGACAGGGAGATGCTGAGCTCTTCTCCCTGGTATCCACCGACAGGATGCATTGGAATGGTTCAAAACTGCCCCAGGGGACATTCAGACCGGGAATTAGGAACCATTTCTTTACTGAGAGGGTAGTCCAACCTTGGAACAGGCTTCCTAAAGAGCTGATTGATGCCCCAAACCTGTCAGTGTTCAAGAGGCATTTGGACAATGCCCTTAACAACATGCTTTAACTTCTGGACAGCCCTGAAATGTTCAGGCAGTTGACTGGAATAGACTATTCTATTCTAAAAACTTAGTATTTCTTTTTTATGTATTTACAGGCCAGAGTAAAAGAAAACACAGTTTATCATCAATCACAGAAAAGGAGATGGAAACTGTCTTTCCGGCCAGATTAGAACCTGCCCGCTTTCTCAGTTCCTCGGACATTCAACTTCTTTAGGAAATCCAGAAAAGAGCACACAGAAGAGACCCAGACAACACGAATATTATCCAGATGAGTAACGTTTAATCACCACTCCACAAGAAACAGGGAGGTCACTTAAGAAATTGTCCTAAAGAAACCTCTCTCATATCTGTTCTGACCACACCATCTTCTTCAATGTTAAGTCTCCGAAAATTCATTGCTGAATCTCTTTCTAATGCCAAGCTTACAAATCTGTTTCTCAGTCTAAGTGGTCAAACTTTCCAGACATTCTCAACCCAGAAATTATGTACAACACAGAGGTTGAGATTATTTAATCTCAATTTTAGAAATGAAATTTTGAAAGTGTAGTATTTGCATCCTTCTCTTCCAATAAAAGATAGACAAAATCCTACAATTTCTGCTAATCCCTACTCAATTTTGAGCCCAATAGTAATTTTCAACTGAAGCCCACATAAGAGCAGATGTTGCAAAGACAGTAAGTTCCAAGAGGTTGCACGGATCTCAATGCAATAGACACATGTAACTTAAGCAGACATTACCTTGCAGCCTTAACATGCGTTCTCTTTTGCCTGCTGGCTAAACAATCTGTTAATGCACACCAGAGCACTAATCAAAACATGTCTAGCCAACCACAGCTCATGGTTTCGCATGAGCCAGTAAGCAGGGTACACGTGATGGAGCTAAAAAGGTTCAAAAGACTCCAGGAATGTGGGCAGGGTTCTGGGAAAGGAATAGGGTGACTAGGATGGATGAAAGAGTTGCAGATATGCAAAATAACTCTCTAGAAGGCCAAGCTATGCTACTTGGGGAACTATTTGTTTTAAATGCTTCCTCTACTGCCAACAGTGACTTTTAGCAAGTTTTTGTATATTTTATGTCATTGAAATAATTTGGCTCTCAGCTGTGATGCTTTACAATTAAAGACAAAGAGAAAAGAAAGAAAGAAAAAAAAACCTGACATAAATCTCCCACAACACACAACTTTCAGTTTTCACTTTCAACAGTTGTGTCATAATTTTATAGGAGAAAAAAAGATTGAAAACAAAATTATTTAAAGGCATAAAATTTGAAGGTCTCCTCTTGCAAGGTTCAGGTTTGGGGATTTCTTTCTTTAACTACATTTGAGGCTGGCAACACCACATGCTTTTAAAACTCCTTTTAGAAGATTTCAACAAATGTAATCAGTCAAGAAGTAATTTGCATGCTTACCTTGATGCTATTTAGTCCTGAGGGTCCTAAGAGTACTCCACAGATGATATATCCAAACATGGTTGGCAATCCTATTGTTGTGCACAGCCAGCCACATGGCAAAGACAACATTCCTATTGTCACAATATCCTAAATAGGTAAGATTTACAAACACATTAATATAAAGGACACACAAATTTGGGATGAAATTCAAGAGCATTATCTTTCAAAAGATAAACACCACTGTAAAATTAAATGTATAATACTTCTTGTGAAAAGAACACACAACTTCAGTAAACTAACCTCAATGCTGTTGCAGGTGTAAGCACAGCAGTTTTGCAGATGAAGGAAATGAGATACTGACCTTAAGTAATTGGGGGCCTTTTGATCAATTTTATAAATATTTTAAATACATTCTAGAAAGTAGGGAATTTTCTAGGGAATTTCCTGGGTGGAATGACACTTTGCATTAAAAGAAGATGCTGAAGCAGATCTGATTTGGGTTTTTATAATTTAAAAAAAAAAATCCCAATCCAATTTTCTAAATGAAGCACAAATACAATAAAAACCCTACCATGTCTAAGTATTTTCCAGCATCCATTTTTTCATCACCAGACATGACCAGATAAATTCTCTCTACTGACAACATGCAAGTGGCTTATCAAGCACTGCAATAGTTTGCTTCAACACTTTGCAGTCTTAGAGAAGGGACGGTGCCCTAAAGGTGCAACAAGATAAATAAAATAAAACCAGAGAGGAATCACGTGGCATCATATCAGTCTTGTGCAGATTATCCTAGGAGTTGGGAACACATGGCCAAATCACCATAGACAGGGGAGTCATGAACGTTGGGGGAACTTTAGAGGGACAAATTCTGAAACTATACTCAATCCAACCAGGTGGTACTGACATGCAAACTAGTGGGACTAAATCCAAAAGTGAATGACAAGAAAGTCTGAAACAAGTACCTTTATGAAATGATGATCAGCACGAGGAATGGTTGAATCTCTGGGTTTAGTAAGGATATACTGATTGTTCTGGGAATCAATAAGCATACTAAGACCTAAGTCATCTTCTACTTCTCTTTTTGAAGCATTTCTTTTGGAGCTGGCTTCATCTTCTTCCACCCTTAAAACTGCTTCAAAGTTTACACCTCTTACCTTTAAGAAAAAGAAAACAAATAATCAAACAACAAAAAAAGGGGAGTCAATTAAGTACATCATGAAAAGGGAAAGACTATTACATGTTCTTGAAGTTTCTACAGAACTTGTTGACACCGACTAAAAATACTGCAGGTTTCTTCTCTAAGAAGTCTTTCAGTCTCTTTATCAAAACTTGAGGTCTTTAAATATAACATTTTATTATCTTGAATAAAACCAATTGGAGATTACGAAGTGATAAGCAGTTCACAAAAATCTGAACTAAAGACTGCATTCCAAGTCAAGAAAAGGTCACTGTCCTGTAAATTTGAAGGAGATATTATAAGAACTGTTTCTACCTAGTTATTTTCAGGATTTTATCTCTCAAAACAGCAATTCTTGAAAGCAGGGTGTAGTGCAGATTTTTTTTTTTCATTTTTACCTACTACATTTCTCTATTTGACCATATTTTAATAGAAGCTTGTGTATCTTTATCAGAATATTGATGACTGTATTAGAGCTTCTCTGTTCTAAAATTCCGGTGGTTTAGTTTGATAGATTGTTCCTTGCAACGATGGAGGTGTAAATAGTCCTTCAGGTTGCATTTAATGATTCCTTTTCTTTCATGGATGGAGATACGAGCAGGAAGCCACAGAGATGCCCTGGAGAACAAGGACGCGCTGGCATTTGGCCCGTTCCCAGGCGCCGCAGGAGAAACCCCGCCCGAGTCTCCCGACAGGGCCGTCATAGCCCGGCGGAACAGGAGAGGGCGCTCCCGCCAGCCCGGCCCTTCCCGCTGCGGCCGCGGCCAGCTGCCGTTCCCACGGGGCACAACCGCTCTGATCTGGTGCACGCGAAATAAAACACCTGGTTTCACCTTCTCTCGATTCAAGCACAATTACAAAAAACCCCAGAGCTTGGCTCTCTACTATAGCGAAATTGCTTTTTCCTCCTCAGCACAACTCAAGAGCTACGCTCAACTTGAGAGTCAACCTCCAAATCATCAAAAACCTCTCATGAGCAAAAGCCAAACAAAATTGCAACCCCTGTTTATTCAAACAGGGCCAATTTAGGGAGTCTGTCTCTGAGGATACCAAAATGGGACACTAGAATAAACTGACACCCCAGCTCCAGAAGCACACCTTACCTGAGGAATACTGTCCCCTCATGCAACATTAAAACAAGGATCAGTGCAAATAGGCCAAGGTACAAAAAGCAGAGGAAGTCAGACATGGAACAAAGTAACACGACAAACAGTAACACCACAAACACATTTCAGATCTTTCCTCTGAACAATATTTTCCCAGACTGTGAAAACTAACTGCAATGATTCTTCTTCTTCTTCCATAACTTTCTCCAGAAAATAAAAAAGAGGGGACAATGCTTAACACGGTAACTCCGTATGCTGCAAAGTCTAACCATTGCAGTGCCCATCACCACTGAGACTCCGTATCTCTCACGGGCTGTATCAGTGAGATGGACTACACTTGTCACTGTCAAAGTGGCAGCTGCAGGGAGGACTTTCAAATCAAAACCACAGAAATCACTAGCAAAAAGAAGCAATTACTCCTGTTTGCTCACTCTTCTTTTTTTTTTTTAACAGTCACTAAAATTCTAACAACTATCTAACACAAGAGAAACACACAGGGCAAATACCAACTATGAATAAATGCACACCAAATAAAAGACTGAGTCTCTAAAGCATCACTTACAGATTTGTTGTCATCAAAGGCATGCTCTTCTATTTCCTCTTCCAATCTATCAGCTGCTTTCCTGACATCTTCCAGAATTTCATCAAGCATTGACAGGCTTTTGTTTTGATGCTGCATGTTCTTAAGGGCTTCAACCTGGTGTTTTTCTGCTGCTAAGAGTTCAACATATTCCATTTCTTCCTGTTGGATTTCACAACACACAGATAAAGTGTAGGCCATGCCTTTCAGCAGAAAAGCATTTGACCTAAATGTATGCTTCTTTTGACACAAAACATTTTATCACTGGAATTGCAAAAGCCATATGCACTTTATGAAGTTTGCTTTCTCTTGCGCCAATTTTCATTGGGGTAACTGGGCAAGAAAAACAACAAACAAAGTATGCACCAACTGCCTTTTCTAATCCATTAAACAGTAGAGCTGCCCCAAGGTTATGATCCAGAAAATACAAGCAAGGACTCACTTCAAGAAACTCCAGGAAACATTTCAGAGTCAAGTAAAGTTTAGAACTCAATGCTTTAGCAGGCAAGCATACTACATTGAAAGCATAGCTATACTATCTACAATAAACAAACAAATTAGACAGAAAAAACAATGAATCTTAACTTTATAAGCCTTTTTATAAACATAGGAAGAGGTTTGTTTATGGTTTTTGAAAATTACAGCAACTGTGGAAATTGAAAAAAAAAGGAAAAAGGAGTTGAGAGAGAGTAGAGATGAGCAGCAAATCACTCTAGCCAAGCTTCCTGTTTATGCTTCTCAAACCCCACTTTTCCTATCAGAATTAAAACACATGCCTTTTTTCCCCATTTCAGTTTGGGCCTCTTAAAAACTTGCACTGGTAACTTCTGAAATTTCTAGGCTGCAGAAGTAAGAAGAGAAAATATGCTAATATGGTTTGATATGGTGTAAAAATATTTCAGAAGGTTCCCCCATAAAGTTAAGGTTCATTTCATCTTGCATGTTTTAGGTTCAAAAAGAGAACTAAAAAGCTTAACTTACTGATCACAACTGGACCTAACAATGCACCTTCTACACAGTTACCATGACAATAACTAAACAGAATACTTTGTAGTGACAGAGAACAATCTGAGTTTTTTGGAAAAAAAGGATTCTTTCCTTTGCATGCCTCCATTCTTTCAAAGATTGTTGAGAGAATAGCTGTGAGTAAGAAAATATACGCAAGGCAGCGCTTTTTCCTTTCAATTAGATTTGGGATGAAGAGACTACTTAGATGAGAGACACCCTCCTTCTGCTCTTTAAGAGAGCCAGTATTATTACCAAGGGGAAAAAATGGGCAAAAAATGCATGCAACCTGTGGGTCTGACTCAATTCCCAGGAAATACAAGTTTCTGTCTCCACTTCAGACGCCCTGACCTGCCATACCCAGTTGGAAATCAGAGAATGTATGTCTCCCATAGGTTGAGTGTTTTATCTGCCAACCCTCCATAGGTATCTTCAATTACCTGAGCATATAAAATGGTACTAAACACCTATGAGTGTCCCCTCCTTCACACATTTGCAGATGGACATTTTTCCCCTTGAAACCTGCCAGAACATGCATGTAATTTAATCAATTCCTTGATGCCAAGACAAGGATATGTTCAGTGCAATTGGTACTATAGCTTAATCCTTTCAAAATCCTGACAGTCAGATGATTTTTGAATCCTCTGATTGTGAGGAAACTACAGTATTGCTGTGTGTTGGTGTTTAGAACTGCCATAGTTACAGCAGCATGGTGAAAGTTACCCAGATCCCAAAATAACTGGAGTTGGGAAGAATGTAACTATTAACGTGTTTGGCTCAATGTCAACAATTAGTTCTTATGCAACACGTAAGTAGGAAACACAGTCCCTCTATACAGCCTAAAGGAAAAACATTTCCTATCTGTTGCTCTCTGCTAGCAGACATTGCTTGAAAGATGTAACAAACAGCCCCCGTATGAGCTGCAGATTCTCTGCTCATTCAGAAACAACCTAGAATACAAGATGAAATAATGGTTAGATTCCTTTCCCTCCAAAACTGAAGAGGTTTTGGGTGCAAGGAGCCAATCTCAGTCCTTTCTGTCAGCCAAGACAAATAGGCTAAACAGAGCCAGAGGTAAATTGCATAAAAAATAATTTTCTAATTTCAAAGAAGTTAACTTTCCCTGAACAGCAAGGTACAAAAGTTTTGGAAAAAAACAGAGACTAGCAGCAAGTTCCTTCAACTAATGGAGACAACAGTTGTTGTAGTCTATTAAAGCGGCATCTGTTTCCACCTACAGATTAGGGTGACAGCAGTAGACTGGGATGATCACGGGGAATGTTGTCCATAAAAAGGACAAGTTATCTCAAACAACCTGCTACACACTAAGCAGAAGCGCATCACAGTACAAACACTGTTCTGCAACTCATGCTGGGATTGGAGACACCTGATCACAAGGTACATACCAAACAACCGCTTAAGTTAAGTAATACAGATAGGGATTGTGCACTGAACAGGAGCAGCTAGAAACACATCAGCAAAATGAAGGAAGTTTAAGTAAGACTTTGGCACAATGCTGTTTAAGGACGCAGTGTTGCTGCTGCTCCCTACTAGTTATTCAGAGATAACAAGAGCACATTCAGAAGAGGTTGCATATTTGCACTACTTGCATGTTATTTTTTTCCATCAATGTCTTATTAGTAGGCATCCAAGAAATTAGCAGCTAATTAAAAAGTAGGTAAGATTCTGTTGCTTTTTCCTGAATTTCCAAACAGGATCCTGGAGCAAAAGTAGGCAAAAACCGTCTGCAGCACCTTTTCCTTACTTCCCCCCACCCCATACTGTGGAATGATTCCACTACATCTTTTCACAGCAGCAAACCAGCAAGAAATGAATCAGACATACATACATATCCTAGTACTAAAGACTTCCAAATACTTCAACTCAACAGAAACAAAATAAAGGGAAGAGCTCAGCACCCTCCACGGTTATTTGTATTTTCCATTCACTCACTGTATAAAAAATAGATGTTCAACAACAAAGTAATTATTACAATAAAATGAAACTGGAACAAAATCGGACCTAGTAAGTGTCTTATGAAGTAGGAAGAAGTCCAGAAAAAATGTATCCCATGCAATTTTCATCTTTTTGGTATGCATTTTTCCATATCCTTTGCTTCCCTTTATACAACAATTATAAGGTTAGAATAACAAATATTCTGTTTAAATAATCGTGTGCATGGCATAAGAAGGAAGGTGCAGAAGATTGCTCACTCAAGTAAATCTAATACAAAAAAACCTGTACAATCCACTCCTGCAGAAGTAAAGTCTTGATAGGACACAGCTCTAAAACACATTATTGTACTCACACACCTCCTTCTAGGAGAAAAGTGATGACGCACCATTCTCAAGTTCAAGGATATATTGCTTCATTATTTTACAGTAACATTACAAAGAATTAGTTAAATGGGAAAGAAGGCTCTGGACAGCCTCACTGCTGCGATTTTACAAGCTCCAAGAAAGAAATAAGGTGGAAAATCAAGTCAAGCTCATGACAATTTCTATGACATTTCTATGCAGCAGAGGCTGCCACTACCATTAAGTATCAACATCAAAGTAATATAAAGCACTTCACTGGAATACACCTATATCCAAATTTCTCCCTATCCAAACTTGTTGTAATTCAGTCTTCATTTCCGCTGCACAGAACCACTCCAGTCTCCCAAGTCTGCATCCTAATTTCTACTTCCACCTGCCCTGCTTGCCACAATTCACGTCACTCCTTTCCTGCACATTATTTCTTTCCATCTTCACCTGTCAAGATTTGCATATCTCTTAGCACAAATGCCCTTTAGATTCTCACAACTCAGGTGCTAGATCCCAGTTACATTTTTGTTCCTTCTCTTGCTCCCTTGTGCAAAGACAGCCTCTTCTTTTAGAAGATGGGAAACCAAGAAAGTTTTTAATATAATCCTCCAGTGGTTGAGAGGTAGAGCAAGGAAAAGAGCTGTTTAAATACCAAATAAATTAAATTCTATTTTCTCTTAATGGGAGACTTTCAGTACACAGCCTGAGCACTACCAAATCCAGAAGACAGTGGCAGATTGCGCACAACCTAAAGGGTCTGCATTGACATGGGAATTCAAATTTTCCATGAAGTACTTGTGTTCAACTGTTACTCATCTGTGGTTTTTCTTGGCAAAGTTATCTCAGCTGGCTCTTTCTTGGAAGCATTGCTTTTCAAACTTGCACTTCTTAGGCTAGGAATGCAATACTGAGTTTAAAAATCTAGTCACCTACTATTTTCCAAGTCCATTTTACCCATATCTCTACAAACATGGAAATGAAAGGCAGTAAGCCATTCTGTCTTAACTGTGGACTTTGGCTGAGCAATGCTCACTTAAAACGGAAAGAACAGTTAGTATTTCACCATTTGATGGCATTCTTTCCACTCTGATAGTCCCACTGGCTTGTCTAGTGCAGTCAGTCCTATGTGCACTGACTCACTGTTTGTATTCCTTTCACTTTAACATAATATTTCCCATAGGTCTTATGATTATGCTTAGCTTTGAGGTAAGAACTATTGACTGCTAATAAGTTTTAAGCTCTACACCAGAATTACTTGTAAATTTACTAGTGAGAACAAACACTTCATTCAAAATTTATTTTAAACAGTAAACATTGCAAGTTTTATGTAGATAACCCTTTTTACTAAAACAGACTGAAACTATGCCATAATAAAATTAAAATCACAAGTAGAATATGAATACTTCAGTAACAAACATGGGATAACCAACCTTTATTGCAGCTTCTCTCAAGGCTTCCAGTCTCTGTCTACTGCTTTCTTTCATATTTACAACATCTTTGTAATCACCCTGTAGAGCTCTCTGGAGGCCATGGATTGCCTGAAATACCGAGTTTTCACTTTCATTTAGCTCCTTTTGGAAAATTTCAAAGGTGTGCACCTGAAAAAGTTTCTCTTCATCAGACAGTCCTGCATCCTTCTCAACTGCTCTTATGGCACTTTTGAGTTTGTTGAGTACAACGTTCTTTTGGCGAAGAAGACCAGATAGTTTTCTGCAGCTCTCCAACACCCACTGCTTTCTCTGAGTGATAACAGCTCCCTTCCCACGGTGCAGCTTTATTGCATGCTTTACTACATCTTCATGTTCTGCAGGATTTGCTAACTGGCCACAAGGCAGTGAAACCAATGTCCACAGGGAAATAAATCCAGTCGCCTTCATTCTTCACTTTATATTGCCCTTGGAAGAAACTGATAACCCACAGCTGCTCAAAGACTTCTGCTACATGGTTTCTGCATCTCCAGTATGTACACCAGGCTGCAAGACAGTACCAATCAGTTATCAAAAGTGGTAATGTTGGGCCATTAGATCAAACAAACGAAGAAAATAAACCCAAGTCTGCATCCTACACTGTGATCTTCTACATATGGTCTTCTTCACTCAACATTTATCAAAACCAAGAAACCGTCCGAGATTATTGATAGATTTTTGGTTTCCCCTTAACTATTTCACAGATAACATCTTGTTCTAAAAGTAGTGACACTCACTTCACATGGTAGACATTTGCATTTCTTACATGAAAGAAAAGCCTTAAAAAATATCAGTTCACAATGTCATAGGCTACACGTCAACCGAGCACTACAACTTTTTATTCTTAGCTATCAGTAAACCTGTCTCTTCTCAAACCTATCATAAAACAATTGTATTATAATCATTTGTTATTTATTAAGTGTCAGAAGCATTAACACACTCAACTACACATATTCAACAGAACATAATGAAAAAAAAAGCTTAACTGAATCAGGTTACATTATAAATTGTAATTGTGAAAGAAAGAACAGCAAAACTTCCTGGACTTCTGGGTGCTACTAGTTTGGATCAAAGACCCTCTTCACCTGAAAGGCTGTGGGGCCTTGAGGTGCTTTACTTCAAAGCTTATTATTGATCTTCAAGATTTTGAAGTAAATTATAAGAACACTAAATCAATTCATTCATAAATTCACTTTCCAGCAACTACTTGGAGATCTATATTTAAACTGCTCTATTTAACATCAAGCAGGATGGAATTTCCCTCAGAACCTAGACTGTAAGATATTACTGTATTATTGTACAACCTATTATTGCAAAATAACCAAGTTACATTTTCTTTTTTAAAAATCCAAGCAAACTTAAAAACCTTCCAAAAAACCCCCCACACCACAAAGCCATACATAACAATACATAAATGTCTGTATATGGCATTCTAAAAATGCTCAACACACACAACATGCTAGTAGATATAGCAGGTATTTCCCTAAAAGTTTAATTACAGTCTTGATCATTGGGCCAGCAGCCTTAACCAGGAACCAACACATGGACATGATCATCTGGAAGCAGTCTGCCTAAGAGAGGATCTTCTTCTTCTATAATGCAGTAGCAGTCACAGTCCCAAGTACCCAAGCCAACCATCATCAGTATATAGAATGAATTCTGGTCTAGTGAAAGATGTCCCTGCCCACGGCAGAGGGGTTGAAACTAGAGGGTCCTTCCAACCCAGGCCATTCTATGATTCCATGGGAAGGGAAGATGGCAAGCACAGTCATGCACCACCTTCATTTTTAAAATGCCCTCCCATCTCTGTTTCAGAGAGAAATAAGAAAATCTGTCTGTGGGTTGGTTTATTTCTTTTTTCAATGCATGAAATTCAAGCGAAAGTATTTAGTTACTAATAATTGACTGTGGCCTAGGGTTTAACAACACAAAGAGCTAAAACATTTAAAATTAAGAACTGGAAGTGCAATCAAAGTAGCAAAAGCATACCACATCAATCTAATATCAATAAAATAATAAAGCAGTAATATTTCAGAACTTTGAAAAAGCTGTGGGGTTTACTATTTTTAAGGAATCAGGAAAATAACAATCCATACCACCCGGCAAAGTTCTAGAGTGAAATTTAAGGAAATATTTCTTCATCTATACAAAGTAATACTCTTCCAGTTTAGCAGGCTTGGGGCAGAGATTTTGCTAAATGTGTATTACAAACTATTCCTGCAAGAAAGAGGGAGAAGAAAACATCCAGTGTATACCCAGGTTTCTGTTTGCAGGCAGGTGAGTAAAAGACTCTACTGCATGTCTTATGCAGTACGTCAAACCACCTAACTAAATTTTGAGCAGAGATTTATACCAGCAAAGTTCACTCACTGTTGCACTGTGCAAACTTAGCACTGTGGTTCAGACATAGGACAGTTTTGTTTCAGTGCTTTTTACTTGGCTAGCAAAGACTGTTTAGAGGAGAGACACCTGGGGCAGTGCTCAAAAGCTCTTAAGGGAATAAAGATCTCACATACCAAAAAAAATCATGTGATGCTGAGTGCAAATAAAAAAACCAACCAACCAAAAAAACTAGCACTCCTCTCTATTCATCAATAAGTATCAAATCAGAAGGAACTACTGTCGTTTGGAGTCCTTATTTAAGCACACTTTGCTTCCTAATGGATTGCAGCTCATCTTTCCCGTTTTTCCTTCCTGAACGCGACACTGTTGCGCCAGATTTCATCAAGCTGATAATACTGGACCCTGCCTCCAGTACAAACCCTGTCCCTCTTGTGGGTCCCACCACACCTGCCGGTTCGCCGCCACCCATCCCTTTTCCCAATCCCAGCTCCTGCCCGGGAGCCGCAGGGCAGCCGGGGCCGTGCCCACCCGGCACCTCCGCCCCGGCTCGGTCCCACCTGAGCGCGATGGCAGCTCCCGGCGCCGCTCCCTGGGGAAGGCCGGGCAGACGGGGGGGTACAAGGGGGAGAACAGTAAGAGATGAGCAGGGCGGGTGTGACCGGCCAGTCTCCCACTCCCTCATGGCGGCGGACGGACGGGGGGAAGAGGAGGCCGCCCCGCCCGGCGCTCTCGGCAGCGACTCTCACCTGAGGGACGGAGGAAGGCCGACAGCGGCCGGGGGGGGAAGAGCGGGATCGCAAGGCGGCGAGCACGGGCGGTGGGGGCGGGGCAGCGGCCGCTGGCGGAGGGCACGAAGGAGCCCCGTCCTTGCGGCCGCCCCTAGCCCCGCACCGGTGCCCGAGCGCCGGGGCGGCGCCTTGGAGCGCAGCCGGGCGGGACCCGCGTTCGGAGCGCCGCCTCGCGGCGGGAAACGTCACCGCGTCTTCCCGCCGCACGCTGGGAGTTGTAGTCGGAGCCGCAGCCCCAAAGCTGCCCCAGCTCGGCGGACGCCGCCGCTCCCCGCGGCAGCGCTGCAGGCTCCGCACCGCGACCCCGCGCTCCGCCTCTGCGGCCCGTGCCCGGAGCGCTCCCCGGCGGGAGGCGGCGCGGGCGGGCCGGTGCGCGCCTGCGCGGGAGGCGGCGCCGGGCGGTGAAGTTGGTGGGAGCGCCGGTGATAAAATGGTAGGTTGTGCTAGCTGGGGGGGAGGGGAGGCGGCGAAACCGGGGAGAAGGAGCCCCGAACAACCCCCAGGCACACCTTCGGGCTGGCGAGCCGAGCGCCCCCGCGCCTCCCGCCGCTCCCCTCCCGCAGCGCCGGGTCCCGCTGCCCTGCCCGGGGAGGAGGGGACGGCGCCAGGAGGGGGGGACGAGCGGCGCGGGGACACGGGAACGCGCAACCCCCGTGCGGAGTCGCCCTCCCGCCGCCTCCTCCGGCGGGCCGGGAGTGGGGAAGGTCACCGGGGGCGGCGGGGGAAGGGAGGGGGCCGGGCACCGCCGCGGGTATTTCGAGCGCAGGCAGCCGGCGCAGCGCGTACCTTTCCCTTTTTTGGGATTCGGGCTGGCGGGGCAGGTCGCCGGAGCTCCGAGTCCCTCGCTCCCACCGCTCCCTTCCCCGCCGCGGGACGCGGCAGGTGCAGCTGGAGGCGGTGGGAAAGGTGCGGTACTAATTCCCTTCCCCGACCGGGGTGGCGGGGCGCGGCTGGGGCTGTCCTGGGAAGGAAGGGTTCACCCGGTGTCTCTGCAGCAGCTTCAGCGCTTCCCTGGGGTGTGCGGTACGATGTTATTAGCGTCGGGAGAGGGCTCCAGAAACGTGACTGAGCTGTGCCTGCATGCGAGGTGCGCATCTTTGTTGGGGTGCCATCAGCGAGGGGACAGGCTTGACACAGGACTTGCAGACCTTCCCCCAGCCCCCAGGGACTGTGCGCGGGTGCCGCTGCCCGCTGCGCAGGGCACAGGACGCCGATGAGCAGTAGGAACCGTACTACGTGGCAGAGTAGTGGCTTCAGGAGTCCAGTATGTTTGTTACCGCTTCGAATAATTCAGTGCTTCATTTCGCTAAAAAATATCCCTTAATGCCTGGCGTGAACTAGGTTTGAAAGAAGACATGGGTTGTGCTCTAGAGTTGTTGGCAGAGTCCTCTGTTTGGAAGTGATCATTGCTAAGTTTGTGGCTCAGAATAAGTTTATGTAAATGAGGAAGATCTAGGTGCAGAAACTCCCATAGGTAGACCTTCTTTGAAATTTGAAGGCAAAATTGTGATTATAACCTGAGTTTGCAGTCAGAATTATTGGTTATTTACTTACCAAAGTATGTTGTAGTTATTTTTGCCGATTTTTTTCCCCACTATAAATGTTTCTTATAGAAAAAGAAACCCTGTGTGTTTCTTCTTACATAAAATTGAAAAATCTTGTAGGAAAGACCAAAGTCCTTATGTTGTTTATGTGATGTTTTTCTTGTCTCGGGACTGTCTCTAGTCAAGATGTCACTGTCCATATGTGTACAAGAGATAAAAAGTAAACTGAAACATGGTCCTGTGTTTACTGCTTACCGAATCAGGATTTAGTTGTCTTCGATATTTAATAGACCAGTAAATTTTCCATTATACCTGACGATTTAAGCTGTAGTGGGGAACTTAAATTTCTTAGCTTAATTGTTGTCCCAGAACATGCGTTAAGTATGGTTTAACAAAATTGGAAAGTACAGAATATAATAAAAACCTGAGTTTGATTTAAGCTATCTCCTTCTTCCAACTTCATGTAAAAAATAATATTAAAATATGTTATTAGCAAATTTTCTCCCTATAAAATCCCCATTCCTACCTCTTGGGTGTTCCAGATGTTTAGGGATGTTGTGTCAATATGATTGCTGCAATTGAGAGAAACATCATATTAGTTTCTGTATGTCACTGTAACAGGCTTTTTTGCTGTTTAATGTATTAATAGTATAACTAAACATATTTTTCAGAATTTAATTAAAGTTTTAGATTACATTTACAGCAATTTTATACTCTGATTGTAACATTCAGCAGTCTCTTGATACCTCTGCTTCATCTATTTTATTTTTGTCTTATGTCTTCTGGTGGCAATGTTTCTAACATAATTATATGAGAAATGCTTCTGCCTTTTTCAGCTGATGACTTAAAATGATTGAACTTTGCATTGTTAATTGTTGTTAAGAAAATACTAGGAAAATTACTGAATTTTCTCTTTCCACGTATGAAGGATTTATACAGAATTTGAGAATCTGTAAGTGGTGCCGTTTTAATTTCTTTTTTTTATAACCACTAGGCATATCTTTGAGAAGATAACCATATTGTTATATGATGAAACTTGTGTTTACTGCTGTAACAGAACAGAGAAACTTCAGCATATGTGAGGAATAAAGCAGAAATACAAGTTTGTTACTTGTGTAACTACAGAATATGTGCTGCTAAAAATGTATATATATAGATGCTGTCATTTCAATTTTCAGAAGAAAATGCTGTCTTTTTAACTGCAGAAGAACAAGGCTTTGTCTTCCTGTAATTCTGAAGTGAAAGTTGTCATCAACAAGAAAACTAAAACCTTTAAAAGATAGGCATTAGTAGTAGAATGCTGAAACAAACTTCTGGATTAGCTTCATTGGCTTTCCTGCTTCTTTTGCATCCCAAAGCATAAGCTTAAATCGTCTCAGAAGGACAAGGTCCGCCAGTTTATGGCATTTACCCAGGCTGGTGAAAGAACTGCTATATACTGCTTAATGCAGAATGAATGGAAACTAGAAGTGGCAACAGACAACTACTTCCAGAATCCAGACTTGTACTACAAAGAATCCATGAAAAATTCAATAGACAAGAAGAAATTAGAACAATTGTATAATCGATACAAAGGTAAGGCTTGTTTTTTTGGGGGTGGGGGTTTTTTTTGTTGTTGTTTTTGTGGATTTTCTTTTGATTTTTTCTAAATTACATGGTAAGGGAGTTCTGCTTTTCCCTCTGCCATTCTTAAGGAGTTCTAAGTAAGGCTCACTAGCTTTTGCTTCTCACTATGTGTTTCCAGTACGGCCATAAGAATGAAAAAAGATTTTAAATGCTCTTAATGGTCTGTACACAACTTCTGTAGATATTTCTGTAAAGTTTAAAAGTAGGAAATTAAACCTATAGAGAGGAAAAGGTGTCAGCTCTGTATGGTAGCAAAGTTTATTATACAACTTACGTGGTTTATTGCCAGTGGCTGCTATTAAATATATGTCTGATCTTTCCATGGCAAAATAAGACATATTGTTCTTACACTAATATTTGGGGGAATTAATTCTGTTCAGAGACAGTAGTATATCTATACGTTAAAATCAAAAGTGTTTCAGAGAACATTACAGCTGGGAGTGTGACAAAACAGTCAAGAAAACTCAAAGCCTAGCAACTACATCCTTATTTAATTCCTTCATGCTGGCATATTACAGTAAAAGTGATTTGCCTGTTCAGAGAGACTTGCGGGGAAAACCACAGGAAAGTGGATTAAAGGCAGAGTTGCTTCTTTTCCATGTTGTATTCAACAGCATTGTTAAAAGGAACAGAAAAAAATGAAAAGATAGCCATGTAAATAAAGGAATGTACATGATCCAGGTAACAGTGCTTGCTGAACTGTGGCCATCTGATGTGTGTGCATTGTTCATTACACGTTGGAGCAGTGCAGGCTGGAATCATTGCCAGCTCCTGCCGAGATCCATACATCTCATGTTTTAAAACATGAGCTTAACCACTACGCAGCTATGATTTAATGTACTTTTCTAATTGAAATATATAGCATGATTTGCATACACTTTATGATACTGAGTTTCCACCTCTTTTGTTCCTCTCTACATAAGCTATTCTAAGGATTATTTAATATTTTGTTATTATGTGGTAATGAATTGTGTAGGGACAAAGAACCAGCAATGCTGTAGCATTTTCTTGGAGAAAATAAAAAGAAACAAAACTTTAAAAACCTTCAGTTGTAAACTGAAGTTGTAAACGTTAAAAACCTTCCAAGATTTGACAGAAGACAATATAAGTTTTGGTTAAGCACCTTTCCTCTTTTTGTATCTGGCTTAAACATGAGTCATTGGCCTCAAAACAACAAGAAATTCCTTTGTTCTACAGGGCCTATAGAATATTGTGCTCTACTGACATGGAATCCAGCAACTCTGTCAAAACAACAATTTCATTTTTGTTCTTAGTTACCTGGATGACATGAAATACCATAGGAATGAAACAGTCCTTGTTGAAATCCATCAGAATTTTTCCATTGATTTCAAGACAGTGTATATCCCAAATACACAAGAAATGTGTTTTACATGTCTTAGAACTAGTTGAATAGATATGTTTACTTGTTATTTGGGATCAAAGGTCCCTGAATTATACCATGGATGTAATTTTTTGTTTAATGTTTTGTTTGCTAAATTAACTTCCTCTCTGGAACTTAACCATTTCTTTCACAGTAGTATTAGCTGGAAAAATAGAAGAGCTCTTAGCTTAAGAATTTAAAAAAAATTAAAGTTTTATTTGGGCTTGATTTTTTTTTTTTATCAACTTGTTGGATCAGGACTTAAAAACAGCATGGTTGAAAATCTTAGCAGTTTAAGAAGTTAGTCTTAAATTTACTCAAGGGATGCTTTTCTACATAGCCCAACTTATACTGAAATGTCTTCCCATCAAAAGTTTGCAGAATACTTAAACTATTTACTGATTCTCTTCTAAGATTAACTAGATTTCAAGTGAAAACATTTGTGAAGGTTATAAAAAAATGAATATCTGTAGTATGCAGCACATCAGAGTTGTCAGATGATGATTTGTAAATATTTTTTGTAAGTAATTATAATTCTTCTCTTTGTATTTTGAACTGCAGACCCACAAGATGAAAATAAAATTGGCATTGATGGGATTCAGCAGTTCTGTGATGATTTAAGCCTGGACCCAGCCAGTATCAGTGTTCTGGTTGTGGCATGGAAATTCAGGGCAGCTACTCAATGTGAATTCAGTAAAAAGGAATTTGTTGATGGCATGACTGAGTTGGGGTAAGTATTCATTTCTGCATAGTTCATAATATAAGGCCTGAACTCTGCTTCTGTTTAAAACATTTTCAATTAAATTCTGTGAAGCTTTAAAAAGCTGTTGAGGCTGGTGCCGAGCTTAACCATTGCTAAATGCCTGTAGTGTCTTGTCTTCATTGAATTGGTGCATTACTGCAAAACCTTAATAATGACCACAGCAGGGGGGAAGCAAAACAATTTCTACCTGCACCGCAAGGGAGTCAGATGGATACACACGTCTTTGTATGGAATTCATAGTAAACATATGCATGATTGTGTTAAGGATTGGAGTTGGACCGCCTGCTGTTAAAAACTGAAAGTCCCTGGAGGTGGGTGCAGGGGAAAAAAAATTCAGTGTTGAAAGAGAAAATAAATAGGAAAAGAGAAAAGAACCTTCAATTCTTTACCTTGTCGCCAGCAAATGGACCCACTTTTCTTTTTGTCCATTTTACCACATGTACTTTTCTCTCTCTTATATTAGGTATTTCATTTGTACAAAATATATATGAGAAATTGAGATAAGGATGAGGGTATTGGTAGTAGAAAAGGTTGTTTATTCCACCTGTGATGTAACTGATAAAAAAAATTTCCTTCCTGGACTATGGAGCTGTTCTGCATAATAAACTTTGAACATTGGCTCTCTTTAGCAATAAAGTCAAGCATTTATCATCATAAAATAATATTTTGTGTATAACTTTTCCTTGCAAGAGGAGCAGTATTTCTAATATATAGAGATGTCAAAATTATTTATTTTTAATAGATAGTATTAAATAGATGGATAATTGCAGTTTATTACTTGTGCATGTTTTTTGTAGCTAAATAATTCCATTTGATCTTTGAATGGCACCTTATCAATCCATTTCTATGATAGACCAACTTCTAGCAGATGTGGTGGTTGTTTCTTGAGTAGGGCTCCTAGCAGTCTGTTTTTACTGACTTCATCAGTTATTAATTCTTTTTGAAGCTTTCCTTTTTAGGTAAGGGCATTCATAAATTGCAATGAAATAACCTTTTATATCATCTGAAATCAACTGCTTTGTTTTGTCCCATTGGGTAGCTTAGACTAAAAATTACAATAATAATTACAATTTTCTAGCCATGGACAGCAATCAAGTGCTCATGCTATTATAGTAAAGGTTGCCAGCAGCTTTTTTTTCTTCACATAACTAATGAAAAAGGGTTTTGCAAAACTACCTCTGATTTTTTGGCTTGAATTTTGTTATTTAACTTTATTGTCACATTACTGCTATTCCTTTTGACTGTCTGACACTGTTCCATAGAGGTCTGTGACTTTTATCTCTTTCTGCTCAACACACAGTAAACTGTTCTTGAAAGCATAATATGATCATGCCTGCTTGCCACGGCACTTATTGGGAATTTGGAATGATTTTACGTTCTTGGAGGCACAGTGTCTGTGTTTTTTAGTAATGAACACAAGTGAACATTTGAATGAAAGAAATTCCCTGAGGTTTAGATCATAAAGCATCTTTAGGATGCTATGGGAAGGTATATTTGTTGACTAGACCAAGTCCCGGTGAAACTGAAGTTCTCAGTTGAAGACGATGGGCAGAATTCTTTTTCTTTATCAGGTACTGCTGGAGGCCAGAAAGGTACTTACTTTTATCTGTAACATGCAAGGCAGTTAAAACTGCATTTACATTTTATGGATTTTGTTATAGTTACCCATCCTTCAATAGAATTTTTCTTGAACCTTTAGAATAAATACAAACATTTAGCTATGGAGAACTTTCAAATGCACAGTGTTAGTTGTGATAGCTGCTTCTTTTGAAACCTGTTTGCTTACTTTGAGTTTTTAGGTACAATTCAAAGATACTGGTAATATCCTGTAAATTTTGAATATTCATTTGGTGCCTTGTTGTGGCAGAAACAGTTTTTCTTTTAAAAGTGTCTTGTCAGCTCAGGTGCTTTCGCTGAAAATGCTTCAGTCATGTTATTCGGGGATGTGTTTCTGTTAAGAGTTGAGTAACTTGATTCTGTCGTGGCTTACCTGTGCCAGGCTGTTCAGTGGTTTGTCAGCCTTCAGGCTATCGTCAAAGGCTCTTTTTTTTTCCTAAGTTCTCTTCTCAAGTGTTCTATGATGGGGAGAGAATGCCTGCAAATAGTTCATTTAGTTGGGAAGTCCTCTAATGCTAAGATTGACTGTAAAAATATAGTGTGAAGCTCTTTGTTCAGAAGAGTAGAAAATAAGCCATGTCTATCTAGATTAAACACCACACACTTGCATTACAACGTCTAAGGGGAAAGAATAACAGAGTTCAGTGAGGTTTGTATTCTTTAAGAACAGGATAGCATCTGTTCAGAAATTCATGAAGAGACAGAAAAGAAGTTAAACCACTGAATCCTGCTTGCATTGTGTACTTAATGGATGCCTGTATACAATGTTCCACTTAAAATTCTTTACTAAAGGCATATGAGCACTTGTATTTTTCAGAATGCTATCCCTAAAGATACCGTGTTTTTATCTTAACTACTGTTTTGTTTTGCTCTGAAACTAAACCATAAAAATGGGGGGTGGTGGAAATTAGAAGGAAGTCTTAAATATTTGCAAATAATGTAACCTCTTTTGAACAGGTGTGACACCACAGAAAAATTAAAAGCTCTATTGCCAAGACTGGAACAAGAGCTAAAGGATCCAACAAAGTTCAAGGATTTTTATCAGTTTACTTTTAATTTTGCAAAAAACCCTGGACAAAAAGGTCTAGGTAAGTAGAAGAAAAATTGAGAAAATGTCTGCAGTCAGTGAAGTCTTCCAAATGCTTCCAGTACTACAGTATTCTCATTGGTGATTGTATAGTAAATTCATTATTGACTTATTTCACTGACTTCTCTTTCCCATCTTCTTTCATTTAATCTCTTCCTTAATGTCACCGTGGTACAGATATTTTAATGGGTTTTTTGTGCTAGTAGTGACATTCTCTCACCTCTTGTCAAAAGAAGTTACTGCAGTTCTTAGAGACTTTATTTTTCTTAAATACTTAAATCTTATTTTTTTTAAATACTGAGATGTTGAGCTCTTTGTGTCCAGAACTACTGAAACAAGATGTCTGTATCAGCTCAGGAAGAGGGAGAAAACTCTGGGCAAAAGTTACTGTTCTTCTAAGAATTTTTAGTTTCTGCTCACAGTTTTTATGTTAAGTTTAGAAAAAAAGTATTATGTACTTGGTTCAAAACTAGTGAATAAAAATAGGCATAATTTTTAAAGCATTAAGTCGTTATTGCTAATAAAGTTTGAGATTTTTTCCAATCCATGCCTTGTATTGCTGGATTAAAACTGACACATTATTTAAATTCCAATGTTTTATTTTCTTCAAATCAAAAATATCTCTGGTTTATTAATAGATGAAAAAACCAGTAAGATGAAATCCACTCTCTCTTAAAATTTATGTCCACTTTCAGAAGATATTGTGTAGGAAGAAATTAAACTGTTTTGTATATAGAATAGCACTGTACCATCATCACTGTTCTCTTTGTGCTGTGGGTGAGAGGAAGTGGTTTGTTGGGTTTTTTTAGGGTTTTGGGGTTTTTTTCTTTTTTAGCATAGCCACTTTAAATCTGTGTTTAAGCTCTTCGGAAAGTTGATAAATACGTTTTTATCAAGAACTGTTGAAAGAGTAATGAAATGGAGAGCAGAATATTGATTGAGACCTTAGCCAGGGGTGTCTGTTCTACATTCTTGGGAATTCCTTTGAATAATCTCTCTTGTCTTTCCCAGTGTCTTTTTAAAATTTTTTTTTAACTGTGGACAACTTTCAGGCAGTTCATATTTTTCTTCATTTGTTTGCAGCAATTTCATTTTCATTACTTGCGTCCCCCTCTCATGGCTCACATGCCTCTTACTGACACAAAAATGTAGTCTTGTAGTGGCTCTGAGGCTGGTTGGAATTCTGATCCCTTATCTAGTCTTCATTAACAAAGCTTAGTATTTTCAAATTGCAGAAAAGATAAGTCAGTTACAGCTGAGGTTGGAATTTATGGGATACCTAAAGAAATACTACAAATAGCTTCCTGTTTTAATTGGATCAGTTCCAGCATGAAATTGGGAAGTGCATTTCAAAAGCTTTTCACCTAAACCTGTAGGAAGAGTGGAGGAGGGTAGGCAGCACAACCCAGATTATGGAACTGAATGTACTGTTTATTTGACATGAGGAGGAAACTTACTTGTTTTTCATCACTTCTTTTTTTTCAGTGTTGGAGGCCCTTTCTTTTTTAAGTCTGCCTTCTCTGTTGTGTAAGAAAGGTGTTCTATTGCCAAAAAGTACCAAGGTTCTTTCTTGCACTAAAAGTTGAAGCATTAGCAGGAGAAAGTAAGAAGTGCAAAAATGGTGGTAAAAAACCTGTAGAATAAATTGATTGGAACTGTTGCTGATTTCAGTTTTCAGGAATTCTAGTAGTTTCGATAACATTTACAGTCACATCGTTTCTAGTACTTAGTTCTTACATGGCAGTATCTTAGTGGCATTTTTCATCAGACTTCTGGTTTTGCTAAGATGATTCTAGATAGAAAAGGAATACAAGCAGATGCCACTGTGCTTACTTCAGTGAAGGTACACTGTATTTCTGTCTGATGTGAATTTGAATCACTATAGGTCAGTAGGAAGAGAGTACTGAGCAAACATATGGACTAATGTGACATGTATGAGTGATTGAGGCCAGTGATAGCTTATCCAAATGAAAATTAGCACTGTATAGCTTTGAAATTGGAATCTTTTCAAGGAATGCCATTATAGTCAGGGTAGCAGAGAGATGGATGAAAAAGGTTTACAGGTTGGTGTTTACAGTAACTGCAGAAGGAAGCAGTATGTTGTAAGCAAGGGAAAAATTCAACCAGTTATTTTACTTGAATGTCTGTATGAGCTGAGAATTCTTGTTGCTTCAGCTACATTTAATACAGGTCTAGGTGCTTTTTTTTTTTAATTTTATATTCTCTTTGCTGTATACTTTCACACATTTACTCCTAGAATGAAAAACTGTCCATCTTCTCTCTCTGTCTCCAGGGTTGTTTGGTATTTGTGTCCCAATGACTGTGTGCCCTATTGTCAAGGAGATGTGGGAATTAGTATCGTCCATGTACCAAGTCTGTTTCTCTCTTGCTGTGTTTGGAGCCATTACTTGCATTAAGCCCAGCTGGTTAAACAGAATGTATCCTTAGATTTGTTACCAGCTGAGCTCGTATGAATGTGTGCTTAGCTCAGTCTAGGTCATGTTGTGGCGTTGAGCTCTCCTTCATCCCCACAAGCACATTAGATGGCATTCAGTGCTGCCTCAGGATAGGATGCTGCTTAGCTCCCACTCTAGCTGCTTGCCTTAAAGTCTTTCTGGTAAATTGTAACTTGGAGACTAAGTCAGTAAGTTTGTCAAACAAGGGATAAAAGTGAATGGTTTTAATTAATGAAGCAGAAATAATGTAGGAATTCTTCCCTAAGTTTCAATTGCAGAATATTTTAATACGATTTTTCTGGGGTCTGAAATATTCAGTGCTTTTTCTTATTAATCTGGGAGCTTAAATCACCAAGTCTGGTAATTGTACTCATTGTTTAGGGGAGTGATCTGTAGGCTAAACAGATGTTGTTTGATTCTTGGATATACGCATGACCTATAAATGCACCTATTGGAAAACTAAGCAAGTTTGACATAGTTCCAGTGACAAATGAGAAATTCTTACTGTTAGCAGATTGTAAATAGAAACCTTTTATAAAAGAAGACATAATTAAAATCCTTCTGTTGGGTCCTTTAGGCTAAGTGCTAGTGCATCTCTTTTTTTAACAGAAATAACTCTTGAGAATAGAACTTCCCAGAAATATGTTTGTTAATAGGCAGAGTGACTTATACGTGTTTTTTCATGTTTGTTATCTTAGCATATCGAAACCATAAGAAATTAGTGAAATACCTCTAAAATATTCAAGCAGCACTGCTTTGATTATAAGTAATGTTCATTTGCTCCATCAGTATATTAATACATTCCAGGTTACTTTTTAAAATCTGTGTCTGCTGTTTTAAGAACTGATATGCAACAATTATTACTTCATCTTTTTTTGTCCCCTCTCCTCTGAAAAACCTAAGGAAATAGTAATTTGTGGATTCCTTTTTAGTGTACCAGGTGGTCTTTAAATTTAAAAGATAGAGAAACACTTATATAGTGTATTCCCTTGTACCAGACAGGATCAATATCTACCAAAACCATTCTTCACAGATGTTTTTCTATTCAAATTCTCAGTGGTGTGCTGCAATATATACTAACTTGCCTTTTCAGTTTCAGTAGGTATCAACAAGATTTAAGATCTGATTGGCACTGGTCCTCTGACTGAAAAATTTTGAGAGCCACTGCCTTCACGTAATAGAATCTTAAATTTGTGATGGCAGGTCTCATACATCTATGTCCATGCTTGCTTAAACCTGGTGTTAGATTTTTTTTTTTCTTCCATATAACTTAAATTTCTGTTTCTGAATTTTCCAATTTAATATTTAAACCAACAGAAGTAAATAAGCAAAATACCTTTCCTGAGAATGAGTAACAACTTTTTACATACTTGACGATTATGTATGTGTCTTCCCTTAGTCTCTAGAATGAGTGAAACTAGCTACCCTAATAAATTTTACCTTCTAGCTCTCTGATACTGGAATTTTGTCTTCCAACTCTCTCTTTCTTTGCAGTCAAATTGATCTAATTTTCTCTTGTCTTGTAGTACCCAAACAAGCCAGATATCTTCCATGTGCCTTAGATATTTTGCTTCTTGTTTTGCATCCCATTAAGTTTGCTTATGTTTGACTCTGTCTGCAGTTTGCAATCTGTTTTACTATTGGGTTTCTGTGGCATTGCAATATACCCAGTTAATTCTGATCTTGTATTTCTGCAGCTGATTATTCCCACTAGCTATGTGACTTTGCACTGCTCTTTAATGAAATCTTTCTTATTTACTTCCAAGTGGTTTTCCAATTTGTCCAAATAATTTTGAATTCTGGTCCTGTCTTCTATCATGCTACACTTTTTTCAGGTTTTGTATAAGCTGCAAATTTAATAAAAGTTTTGTTTGTTACATCATCTGATTTACTTTAGTGTTGGGCAATGTTAAGTACAGAACTGACCCCCTTGGATGAGTTATTTTCTCCCACTTTGGCAGAGAACGACTGAGGTTCTTCTGGAACTTCTTTGGCCTTTATATATGAAATTTCAAAGATGGCAGGTAGCAGTTTGAGATTGCTTCAGCATTCTGAGATGAATTTCACCATATCTGTCTTCATTTTGGGCAGCAGTTCTTGAAGACTGAATTTCTCAAAGTTGTTTCTGAAATAACTGTCAATTTTCATTGAGTCTTTTTGCACGGAGCATGTCTTGGAAAAAAAATCTCAGTGTGTCCCAGACTTTTTTCTTTCCGGGATTATTATCAGCAGGACACAGTATCTTTTATCACACCATCTGTTATTTGTAAGATGAGGAGTGGGAATGCACAGAAGCCCTTCTCAGAAGTGTTTTTAGTGATAGAAGAATTTTGGTGATATCTGACACAACCACCTTCATAATGCAGTGGGGATTTTGCTCCAGGAAAGCAGTCTTAGAGGGTTAGAAGTGTGTGTATAGTTTTGTGTTTTATTTATTTTTGGAACAGCCTGTCTTCCATTGCTTTTTTATTTCTTCTTGTTCTGCAGTTCCCCTCAAAACCAATGCAAGAAATTCTGCCTTTATGTAATTAGATGGGAAGAATCCTCTCCAATAAACTGAGTTACATCTGTTCTATCATTCCCTAAAATAGGCACAGAATTCAGTACACCGATACTCATTCCTAGAAATAGGATTGCCTTTTATAGGAGTCACTTTTCCACAGTTCATGTGGTGACAGTAGGGAATTTTTATTTCTCTTTATATCTGCAGGACTTCTACCTCTATAGTCTCATCCAACTTGAATGCTTGCATTTACTTTTATTAGCTTAATATTATCAAGTAGAATGCTTCAGTCTGGACATGTGCTGTTTAAAGAAGTGAAAGTAGCAGTGGTCCCCCAAGGTGATACCTTGTGTAAGTGGTGAGGTGCAGGAGGTAAAAGCACAGTGCATAAGATCTACCATGATTTTCTTTGAGCAGAAAACGATGTTCTGCTTAGTGTTACTCAGCACCCAAATGTCAAGTGTCTTTCAAATATGTCTGAATATATTTGATCATTATCAAAGACGACGACGGATGCTTACAGCTGTTCAGAGTGTGACTCTCTAAGTGGTGGACAGAACTCAGGAAAAAAGCATAGCTAGGTTTCAACACAGCAGTGCCATCTCAATGGCTGCATGTTGGATCTGGCGAGCATAATATTTAGCTATATTAAACTTCATCTACATTTTGTCTGTGTATTTTGTTTTGTAACAGATGCAGTTTATCAAGGTCTGGATAACTGTGATTCTGTTTGTTTAATCGGCTTTCTCATGCTGTTACTACTGTATATAGTACAATAAATCTTTAATTTTTGCATGGTGTGGATGTGGAGAGGTTTATCTTGCTTTCTGCTCCCAAGGTTTAGCTTTTCTACTGCAGTCTGAGTGGAATCTTGTATCCTAACTCTTGTTGATGAATGAACTAAAGGATAGGATTATAGGTCTTTTGTCATGTTGCGTACAGACAAAGATTTCTAAGGACACTGTTAGAGCTCAAAACAAGGCCTTAGCTTTATCTGTCTTGGGTTGGTTTTTTTTTCTCTTTTCAACCTAATACTTGCTGTGATTCTCTTACTGGGTCTCCCTTTGAGCCCCAAAAAGACATGCTCAGGAGTTTGTTATAGTTTCCTTCAGCATCAGGGAGGAGCTTAATGCATTCTTTCATGGTCTTCCCCTTCCAACATGGAAACAAAAAGCCAGTTTGGTCCTTCATCACTTCTTTGTGATCCCTTCGCCTGCTTGCTGGCTCAAAAGGTTGTGCTTCCTTCTCTCTGCCAGTTGCCTGGGATCAAGCAAGAGATGAAAGATGAGGAGGGCATTCAGACTTGAATCAAATATTACCTCAAGACCGGAAGAATGACTATCTTTGCATCCAGTATGTGGACTTCAAGGAGGTTTCCTCTTCTATGAGCAGATGAGTATGTGCTCTTTTTAATTGAAGCAACATCAGCTTTGGCTTTTATCATAGCAGTATCTCAAGATTCTTTGAAAAGATCCTTAGACATTAGGGAAGGATTTTTTAAAAATTGTTTTCCTTTTTTTCTTCTCCCCCTACCTAATTGTCAAGACATTCTCCCCTTTCAATGAAGAATTAGATTCATGAGCTATTTGTAGGAGTGAGTGCATGAAAGAAGTTGAAGGAGGTCTATAAATTAATTTTACATTTATTTTGAAAGAGGTCTATGAATGCTGTATTTTAGGTGTTCCAGTGGCTTCCAGGTTGATCTGTGTGTATGGTTCTTACTTTATTTTTGTTCACATTCTTAATGCTGAAAATACCATCAGTTTAAGAGGAATTTGGAATAGAAGAGGTGCTCTGATCAGAAAAGGCCAATAGTAGCAGAAAAAGTGTAGCATAGCTGCCCATTCTAGTAATGCCTCATTGATTCTTTTACTCATGTTTGACCCTTGTTTGGGAAATGTATATCCAGTCAACTTTAAGTCATCTGTTGTCGCTTATCTGAACTGTACGTGGAGAGATTTGCAGAGGCAACAGGATTTTGGAACTGGCTCCAATCAGGTTCATTAGACTGCACTCAAACTGATGTTTAGATAGCCATCTCCTAAGTCTACCTTGCATTCCAAAGCAGTTCATCTGCTTTTGTGCAGTTCATGCTTAATATAATACACATGAAAGGTTCTGCATGGAATCAGGCTGCTTCAGCATGGCAGATGCTAAGATAGAGCTAATGAGCACAGTCAGACCCTGCTCGATTCCTGCTGCTTTCCTCTGAAATCCATGTGCTCTGCTTTACTGTTTTTCCCCATCCACCACAGGCACTTAAGTCTGACACTGTGCCTTATCTGTCCCCTAATGTAGGGCACTGGGAAGCTCTTTGCTTCTTTGCAGGGCTGAGTAGATCCAGCTCAGCTGGATCTCGAATTTAGCCATCTGTATTTGTATCATCCCACTTATATGATTTTTTCCCTTCAATCTTCCTTCTCTGGAGGAGCATTCAGTTGCAACTAAGGCCTATTTTACTCTAAGCTTTTGGCAATTCAGTGAAGCATTTTTAAGTTGAATCCTGATGGTATTTTCTTGTTATTTTGCTGATTAGGAAAGAAGAAACTAATTCTTGTGTCTGTGTTCTTAGCAATTTGAAGGCCAAAGAAGACTCTTAAAATCATTCAGAAATGAGGAAACAAGGAATTTATTAACTCACTGAATCTTGCAAGTACTCATTTGATGTTTATTGGTCAGGCAGTGTGATAGTCCTGTTGTTGAGATTGATTGACACCAGTTTCCATTGTTCTCACATCTGCAGCAGTTTCAATATAGTGTTGAAAAGCTCTATCAGTGATTTGGGTGAATTAGTGATAATATTCTGTCAGTTTCAAACATGACTGCATGAACAGCTCTTGTTGGTAGGGCAGACTGAGAGCTGGAAAGCTCTGTTTGGCAGAGGATGACAAGTGAGTGCTGCAGTCTCAGAGGGCGGTTTTGGCACAGAAGGTCTAAATGAACTGCATTTCATGTTCCTCAGAAATCCTACTCTCCAACCAATTCCTTGCTATCTGTTGATTTCTCTTTTTGTTTTCACGCTTCCTTGATTTCTCGAGTGCAGTGACTTCATCGCCCTTGTCCAAAATCATAGCAAAGGCATAAGGAACTTAGATTTTTTTTTTTTTTCATGCAACAAGATAAGCATTTGATCAAATTTTGCAAGTAAACACAGGCTGTCTAACTGATAATGTTTTTCTCCTTCTGCATTAATTGTGCTATTTGTTATCACTTCAAGCTTTTTGTTCAATTGGGGTAGAAGAGGCTGAGGTTTTTTAAAAACAATTTTAGAATGAGGTTTTAATGTTTGAGGATAGATCGTACCACATGCGAAATAATGCTTCTGATTGGGAAAAACAGTTTAAGGGGCTGCATGACATACAACTCTCACTAGATATTGACACTGAAATTATTTTGGGGTGAAAGGAAATATCAAACTATTGTATAATGTACAGTATGTGATGTGGTATTTTTATGATGTACTTTAAACATTAACCATTTAGCAGTTTTACACTTTGGATATGAACATGGATGTTAGCAATGAAGTCTCTTTTCAACTGGTTCTTGGCTAGGTGTTTTCAGAAATTCATGCATCTGTCATTTCCTTTCAGTTTATAAAACTTATATTATTAGTCTGTAATGTGGGTAGCATATATTTTGGTAAAAAAACGCATATTTTTTAGTTGTAGTTTGATTTTTATTTGTAATTATGTCTTCGTATCTATACAGCATTGAAATAGGTATTCCTAAGCCTGCCTAAGGAATTCTTTCCTTGCAAAAGCATCTTCCTGTGGGGATGCAGAACTCCAATGGCATAAGGCCTTTTCTGCAGCAGTAATTGTAGCAGGTACACAGTCCCCACAGCTTTACTGTTTATTGGTACTACTGTCTACGTCCTAATGTAGAATTTGAACTCTGTAGCTTGGTCTTCCCTTTAAAGCAGAAAAATCCTCTTTTTCATCCTCCGGTGCTAAGTTTTTCAACCTAGGTAGGGAATTATCTTCAAACAAAAGCGTAGCTATATCCCCTGAGAATGTGGCACAGCTGAAGGCCTAGATTTCTCTTGCGCTTTCAAGACTGCATGAACTGGCACCACTACCAAAAGTGATAGTCCCATCTAGTCCTTTTGTTCAAATAACTCTTGTGTTGATGGGTTTGTGGGATTACAGCGAACCAAAGGAGGAAGATTGACATTTTTATTTTTTCCCTTGAGCAAATTTTACCAAGATCAGAACTTTGCCCTTTGTGCCTAATGGGGAGAGCAGCTCCAGTGTGGACCAGTTTCAGCCACTACAGAGCAGCATCCTCAGTGGAATATGCATTTGTCTTACGATATAGAAAATAATCTCTATGTCTTTGTGCAGGAGAATTCATCGGCAGACACATGCACTGTGTCCTTCAAGTATCAGAGACTTCAGAGAGTACTTCACATTCACTGTATTAAATACAATTTTGCAATAATCAAGTTCACCTTAACATAATACTGAATTTGACAAAAACCTGAATAAACCAAGGAAGTGTAGTCTCTTCTTTCCCTTTTACTTCTTCTTTTGTGGCACCTTTAGCCATCTTCATTTCCATACCTGTACTTTCTTCCTTTTTCCAAGGAATATTTCCATCAGAAGTATAAAAACTCCTATTAAGCTACTAAGGTGTTATTTCTTCAAAGGGCATTTTGGTTAATGTTGTCACATGATAGATTTGTAAGGTTTGCTTGGAGAGGTTGAGTCTTCATAAAGAAGCCTGTGTGAATGGGATTAAAGCCAGTCACATCACAGTGAAGTTCAGAAGCTCTTAAGATTATTAAAGTTTATCCCTTTTCATTTGTTTTGCTTTTCATTTGGGATAACAGGTAAGAATAATTAATCTGCATATCTAAGCAGCAAGTAAATACTATTAATTACTCTCTTGTACTTTTTGTGAAAAGTGAGCATAGTGGCAAAGAGAGGCAGAAAGAAGTTTATTAGGGCATAATTGAGATTGTATACTGAAGAGCACTCTGATCATAGTAGGACAAACTCTGGCAGCACTGTCCCTATATAGATAGGTAGAGGTATCTTGCATTTCTCTACGTCTTAGCTGTTGCACTTCATCCTGGCCCCAGCCTTGTCTGAAACAGGGACTCTAGGGACACGGCTATGTTAAAATCTGGAACATCTCTTTCAGGTGTGAAACTTGATTTCAGGTGACAGAGTGTCCTTTGGTTTGTAGTGTGATATATATAATTTCAGAAACCATGCTTCTTTCTTGTAGGTGCAGGTCAAGCTTCCATCTTAACTGCTATCACAGTACTTTCTTTAAGCTTCGTATTCTGTTTACACTTCCTTTTCACTGAAAGCACAAACAGATATTTTTGTGGTTTAAGAAAGGCTGTGCTTTATTTTGTGGTTGCACAGCAGTAATCCTGTACTTAGTGCTGTTACCAGCAGGAGCAAGCACCAAAGCCATTAGGTATTGTGAGCTGCTGAGGATGAAAATGGGCCTTCAAGGAAACTTCCTTTCTACCCTTAAGATGCATTCCTGCCTTTCTGCTGGAATACGTGGCAGTGGTGCATCTTCCTTGAACCCTGCTCTCACATGCAGAATAAGGGCTCATTTTTTGGACTTGTGTCTTCAGGACTGGGTGTAGGTGTTTGTGTATTGAATTATTCCAGAAGAAGAGAATTGCTGTAAGGGGTTCTGTAGAATCATAATGCCTCAGACAGATGATTTTTTTTACCCCCTCATGTCCTTACATTCCCTTCAATGTCAAATATGTCTAAAATGTGATAGATTAAGAGGACTTGATACCTGTGGATTTAAATGTTTTTCTATCAATATTTGCTGTATTTGTGCATGTGTATATATTTTTCTTTTTTAATTTGCAGAGTTATTGATAACTATTTTTTTCTGTTTCTGTGGTTTGAAAGTAGCTTTAATCTGGCCCTGATGGATGGTGACAAAAATATTTCAGTCTTAATGACTTTGTTAATACAAAATTTATACCATTACTGCTTGTCTTCTACCTTTTGGGTCAGTAAGAGTTGAAAACAATTTCTGACAGGTTTCTTAGTGACTTTGAAAGAATGTTACTCATTTGTATCATAATATATTAGATGTAGCATTAATATTTTAACCATAAGGGGTTCATTGCTTACAATGTACTATAATATTTACATGTTACTTTATCTCTTCAGATCTAGAAATGGCGATTGCATATTGGAATTTAGTCTTGTCAGGAAGGTTTAAATTTTTAGATCTTTGGAATAAATTTTTGTTGGTAAGTACATACCATATTCCTTACTGCCTATTTTAGTCCACAGTAATCTGGCTTTTGCAGGCTGTGTGCTTCCAATAGGAAAAAGATGGGATATCTTTTTGAAGGAATACTTCCTCCAAAGATTTTCCTATTTGAAAACTGATATAAAACAGTCTTAAGACAAATTAAATCTTCTCTACGTGATTTTCTAATTGAAAAGAATGCAAAAAGATGCAGCAAAGCAATAGAGTATTCTGCTTCCTTAATCCTGTGTCCTCCTGCTTGGGAAAGTTCCTGCATGAAAGGAAGCTGTGATTGTAGATGGAACAATATTGATTATTGTCAGCCATGTTCTGCCTTTTGTAGTACTAATGCATAAACACAATCTTCTTACATCAGTCATAACAGAATTTAACTTTAGAGACTTTCCATTTTAAGTAAAAGTTCTTTCCTGAGTAATTACTTTGACTAATTTTTTAGCTAATAGTTGTGAACTAATCTTGGCAGTTCTCATTACTAGTGCAATTCTGTGGACAGTGGAGAAAAGATGCATAAATTAAACCTTAGAAATTGAAAAATACTCTTATAAAAGACCTGATTCACTCATCCATGTTTTTACACTTGCATTTCTATATAACTACAAAGAAAAGGTTACATAATATAGCATTTATATTTTAATTTTTAGTTTTTATTTTTCAAATTATCTTTTTATCTGTAGTTCAGGAGAAATAAGAAGACTTTCTGCATTTTTGTCTCCCAGTGCTTAATAGGGGAGGTATATACTTTTTGAAATATTTTCCTGAATTTTTTTCCAAATTTTTAGGCAGTATGCTTACTTTAACCACTGAATTATGTACTACTTTCATCTAGAGGACTTGTGAAAACATTACATGTTTTAACTACCTTAATACACTTTAAGACATTCAAATTTGGTTCCACAGATGTAACTGAAGAAAAATCTACAAGTTATGACCTGGTATAAAGTGTGTTATTTCAGAGGAAATATTTAACCTGAGTATTTAGTTCACAAGAAATGTTTAAATTTAAAGATTTCAACCTGAGAAAGAAGCAAGTTAGGACTATTTCAGACGGTTTTTTTGGTTTTTGTTTTTTATTAAGATAAAGAAGATGAAGTGTTTGTAAAACGTGTATTTCAGTATATGTCAATATAAAATACTACTGTGGGATTTAAAAGTAGTTTGGGTTGAACAGTACCATTTTTCCTCTGTTACAGGAACATCATAAAAGATCAATTCCAAAAGATACTTGGAATCTTTTGTTAGACTTTGGAAATATGATTGCAGATGATATGTCCAACTATGATGAAGAAGGTAAGCAGTACCTGAATATCTTCAAAATTTAGTACATCAAAATTAAAACACTGCTATAAATGAACAAGAGAACATGTTGTTACCTCGTGTCTTAATTTGTTTACCCTTGGGATTTTAGCTGCAAATACAGTGTCATACTTGTTGCCAAAACAGTAGTGATAAGAAGGTGAACTAGTTTGCTGAAATATGTAAATAGAAGTAGAGATGCTGTTACACCATGATAGAGCACACTATTTAAACGTGTTATGTTACAGATCTCTCAGTGAAACTGAATGTATGTACAAAATTTTTTGCTAATCTAAATGCAGTTTACGCTGTTACTAATTCTTTTTTGGAAGTGTACAGAAATATGTCCTAAGATGTGAATGGCTCTAATGAGAAGGCCATGGTATTGCTATCAACTAGTGTTTATGTTTGTAGAGTGAAGTTTTATGCTTTTAATACATTTTGGTTGTCTTAAAAACTGCTACTGCAAGAAGAGATTGAAAAGTGGAATTTCTTAGTTACGTGCTTTTTTCAAGTGTTTTATTATGTAGAATATATTAAAGCTGTAGACTAGGCCAGAAATATCAAGGTGGGCTTCTGATCCTTTACATTTAAAGACTACACCAGTTTATTGCTGATAATGGTGGACTAATTTCTCAACGGCTTGACTTTCCTGTAGGAGCGTGGCCTGTTCTAATAGATGATTTTGTGGAATATGCACGACCAGTAGTCACAGGAGGAAAACGTAAAACTTCCTAACCCCAGGCTTGTCGATATGGACTAAAAGTGCTCTCTGAACTGCATTGAGTAACGAAGATTTGTTAGCTGATAACTGTGCACATTGTTGCTGGTTTCAGTGGTCATGACGACATTCTGCAGACAAAACTGAAATTCTTCCTTTCTGCCTAAAGAAAATGATGACTGACTTGTGGACACTTCAAGAACAAACTCAGAAGATAGTCCAGGCTGTTTGTAGGCTATTGGCTTCAATTATTGTACTGGTTGTATCATATAGGATGTAGATTTTGCATGATTTTATACTTCAGAGAAGTTTAAATAGAGAGGCCATTTTATTAAAGTTTTAACAGCACAGCATGCCATTCAGTTCATAATCCAAAGTGAACACCAGCAGTTACATAAATAAAACTGTATTATATTGTACTTATATTAAAAGCAGTATTTGTGCTATATAAATTAAATCCCTAAATAAAACTTATGCAGTATGTTGTATTTTTATAAGAGTTAGTTATGTGGATCTGTCCTGATACAGAATTGTAACAAACAAAAAAAACCCCAACCAAACAAAAATTGTGTGGGTTTGTTTTGGGTTTTTTTTAACTTGTTACCAAAATTTTAGATTTGTATTTTTTAAGTCCTCGATCTATATATTGATTATGTCCAGCTTTTTGCTTTCTCCCAGTGAGATTGACTTGCTCATTATTATTCTTCTTGAAGTGCTTGGACATGTAACAGTAGCATTGCTGAGGACAAGCTCCTGTTCTGTGCTATGTTGCAACTCCAGCTTTTTGTATTAACCATTTTAAAGTAGACATTAAACAACCAAAGACGCTTGTATAATTCATATGTGATTATCATAATTCAGTTAGTCTTCAATTATGTGTTTTATTTTTAATAAGGAACTGGTGGAATACGGATTTTATTTGTAGCTTGAAACATACCATAAATTCTAGCTAAATGCAACATAGTTATAAATACACTTCCTGGCACTTCTCATGGAAATAGATGTGAATAAGGCCAAAGACTTAATTAGTTGGCTTCCTTGTTGGAGAAATAGTTAGGGGTAAGGAGACTTTACATTAATAAGTATTCATGCCTCTGGATGTGTTGTGCGTTCAACTGTATTTATTTAAGGGGGGGAAAAAAGTAGATTTATGCAGTTTCAATGATCTCAAGGCTGGTGGAATTGGACCATTTTTCACCAAATTTGAATTTGTTCAGTCATTTGTTTCTCCCCTTTTGCAGCCGTTGATTATGAAGCGCACAGAGGTCAGTCTTCTGTCCTCAACAGTGTTTCCCAGTGTCTGAGCACAGAAACGATTCAGCACATCTTCGCACAGGGCTCTTTCAAATGCTACCTCATCAGGATGAGTTTGTCATAGCCACTGTAAAAGTTTGTTAAAATGAAGAGTTGCTAAAGAGTATGTACAGCCATGATCAATATATTTTCTGTATTTAGAGATCAATAGATGCAAGAATTTTGAAGAAAATAGTGCATTAAGTTATATAAATTATATCTGGTTGGAGCATTGAAGTATTGCATGACAGCATACTATTTTATTTTGTAGTTGCAAGGGTATAAAAGCTTACAATATTCTCTTAAACTCTAATGTTTAGAGTTTCATACAAGCAGCTTTCGTTATGTCAGTGCAACCTGTGAGGACAAGTGTGCATGCTGCATACAGAGAGACTGCCTTCATTCTTCCACTTGAGCGAGTTTCAGTTGTGCATGATATTTAAAAAGCAAGACTAGGGCAAATTTGAACAAATTAACGAATATTCTCTTAGTAAGGGTATCGCAAGCAAGTTACAAATGCCACGTGGGTGATTTGTTGTTAAAACTTGTCTTTTCTCTGGTGAGTGCCAGCCCTGGCCGTGCAGCCGCCAGGTGTCAGCGTCTGAGCCCGCTGCTGCCTCGCGCTCCTGGGCAGCCTTCCCCAGCCAGGTTACGCCAAATTGCTGCTTTCTGGCTGCACCTTCTGAGAAGGGCACTTGTGTACATAACTCCAGGAATCCTACAGAAGTCAGCAGAGATCTAGTAGTATTATGCTCTTTTTAATGCGTTTCATTTATCTACGCTTCCTTCCCAAAACAAGCCACGTCTGTATCTGTCCCACAGGCTTTGAAGAATGTGTAACATAGCATCAAGTGCATTTATCTATCCAAAAGCAGTGGAATGCTTGTTACTCACATAATTGCCACTTAAAATATATAGATATAACTGACCAGAAGTCGCTTAATCTATAGGTATGTAATGTAACTGAAGTTTCGTAGCACCAGAGCTTGTGAAACATTTGTCCATGAGCTCCTTTAAATCATTCTGATGAACCTTCTACCTTTTAAAATAAATGGAGCATAAAAAATGCATGTGGGTTGAAGTTTTTTCCTTGTTAATCTGAGCAAGAAGGAAGGTGCTTCACACGGTATTCAGTTTATATATATATATGCTCATTTATTCATTTAAGCCTCATTCCTGTGAGGATCCTTCATGGGCTGCACCTTTCAGCAGAGGAAGACTGGGCCAGATACTCTAAAGATAGTAGTTGCTCCTTATTGGCCAGCTTCTGTGGTATGCTGTGCTTTTTCTTCTGTTCTTCCTGGTCTTCTACCCATTTTAAACCACACATGCTTTTATGTTCCCATACATATAACACAATGGAGTAACACCTTTACACTTGAAAATCATAAAAAATGCAAACAAACTGCTTTCAAATTCCAAGTTTCTTACGTATTTTAACAATTTGCTGCTGTCCACAGTTCCACTTTACAGGGTACTCTGACTTCCATTTTAAGTAAGCTGATACAGTGGTAACACCTAGACTGATCAGTTTATAATCCTAAATGGTACAGATGTCTTCAAGTTGTTCAGTGCATACAGTATTACTTCACAGATATGCTGTATATATTTTTAAACTTGGTGCCAAGTTGTTTGGTTTGAAACTGAGCCATAGGATTTGTACTTGCCAATTCTAATTTTAAATGTAATTTATCATGTGTGTCATGCCAAGGAGAGCAAACCTGCAGGCATCTGCTCATCCAATGCACCTGGGAGATTTGCTGCTGAGTAAGCTGTACATGCATAAATTTTGTGGCAATGGAAAAAGGAATAAATGGACTGTCAACATAAAGGACTGAAGTCAGTTATGTGAGATGTCTGTATGGTTTTTGTCAGCTTTCTGCTTTGGAGGTCTTGCAATAGCCAGTGGGGGTTTTTTGTTGTTTTCTGGTTCATTTATTATGTTCTTTGTTATTCCATCAGCCAGAAGAGGGCAAGGATGTAACTCATTAATTTTTAAGTGGCTATAATAAATGTTTGGTTTGCTCATTTGTGTCACCTTTAAGCTTTTAAGAAGCTTGACATGTTTTGCTGCAGTAGTGCAGCACATACACTGCATGTATCTACCCGTGACCAAGCTCTCTGCAATTCGTGTCGTTAGTTTGTACTGGCAATGAGAGGTGTAATTGCAGGGAAGGTGTTGCTCAGTCCTGGCTCTGAGCTCAGCAGGAGACGCAGCACGCTCAGAAATCTGTGCAAAGGCCTTCAGAGGTATGTATTCACCTGTCATTCATTCTCTTCTGAAAGTTTAAATCGAGTAAGTTGTCCTCTGTCCTCACCCAGCTGCCATCCCTCTCCAGTGCTCTGACCAACCACTGGCTGCTTTGATATTGCATGAGTCTTGTCTTCTTTTTCCTGTAGCAGTGAAACTTGGTTTTACAACCATGGACCTGTTAGCAAAATGTTTTCTGATATTTTCATTATTTACAGTATGTTGGATAGAACCAGGTGAGGATGACACACCTCTAAAATTAACTTTTTTCTTCTGAACTGTTGACAGAGGGGATCTGCAGCTGCCTCTACAACCACATGCAGAAAATACTGTATTTCAGACAAGTGGGTGCAGAGGGGATCTGCAGCTGCCTCTACAACCACATGCAGAAAATACTGTATTTCAGACAAGTGGGTGCAATGTTCACCTCAATGAGGAAGACTGGGGAAGCTTAAGGCCATTCAAATTTTGATTTAGTATTGGGATATTTCCTCTTGTAGGTGCATATACTCGACAGATTCCCATGGGGGTTTTTTGTGTCTCCTTTTCCAAGCAGTGAACTACTTTATTGTTCAGCAGACCCTATAGGTTTCATGTCATGACCTCAGCTTTCTGTCAGGAGTGTAAAGAAGAAAGAAGCCCATGCTTTTATGTTAAAGGATTATTTTTTCTTTAAGGCAGTGGTGTAAAGCTGTATGAAAATGATTCATCTCCATTATTAAAGAATTGAGTAAAACTAGTTTATTTTTTACTGGATCTCGGTGTGTTTTAAAGGAGTGATCCTAGTGCTAGAGTAAAATCCTTCACTTCAACAGTTGTAAAAATGCAGCTCTGACAGAAGTCTGACACCCTTCTGATATCAGCCCTACTTTTCCAGGCTGTAGCTCTGTGTCCTTTGGATGGGTGAACTTTGAATCAGGAGCATTTCTCTGCTGAGTGTCTGAATGGCAAAGCATCACTCACCCACTCATGATGAAGCATTTGGGATGTAGTCTTGTTTTAACTTGCAAAGGACTTGTGTGGACGTGGTGTCAGCCCAGCTCCGTGGGCCAATTCCTTTCTTCAGAGCAGACCTCAGCACCTGTGCCGTGCACGAGCCGTGTCCTGGGCGCTGGAGAGCATCCATGCACATCCCTCTGCTGGGGGAAGCGGGAGCAGACACGTTTGCCAAGGGCTGCCTTCGTGTTCTCACCTCGGGTTTCAAATGCAGTTGAGCTGAAACAGCAGTGTGTTGTCACCGACGTGGACAAGCCTTTTCTCTGTCCTGCCTTCCCATTCCTTTTTTTTTCCTGGCTTTTCCCCATCTGAAAACAGTTATAATAAAAGGACACCAAAGCTGCATTTTTATATGATTTACCAAACATTTTTCCAGCTCTTCTTGGGTTGTTTTTCCTATTGTGAATACTTATCCATCTTAATGGAATTACTGTCTTTTGTCTCTGTTTAAGACATGTAAGTATGATATTTTACAAATAATTGTCTCCTTTGTGGGGAGTAGGGATAGTTAGTGTGTCTAGCCTTCCTCTGCCCAGAAAGCTCACAGTAGCTGGAGGTATCACATGAAAAGAAGATCACATGTAATGAACAAATTAAATTAAAAGTTCTTTGTTGCGTGTTCTGCTTTGCAGTGTTGAAAAATAGAGCTGCTCTGAAATTTTCACTGGGTTTTTATTATAGCCTCATTCCTCATTTGGGCTGTGTTACGAGCAGCCGAGTGTGTGCACAACAGGGTAAAGTCTGCGGGAGGCGAACGGGCAGTGCAAGTGCCAGCCACATTCAGAAGGAAAAGATAAATGGAAAACTAAGAATAGCTTTGCCCATTTTCAGGGAGGAACCTTCCATCTGGTGAGGCCATTACTAGCTCACCACAGTGCCTCAGCAGGTGATATCTTCTGTCCTTGCTTTGGAAGTTCAAATTCCCCTGTGCCTCCAAATCGTGATGCTATGCAGAAACAGAGAACAGGTGTGTGCCACAGAAGGGTGGATGGACCTGTAACAGAGACATCAACGTCAGTGCTTCTGCCTGGTGTGTTTCTGTAAGCTGTCCTGGCCTTGGGTTGCCATTTTGAGCACTTGCTTTCAGACATGTGGAACCTGAGGTAACCAGCAGTGCAGGGATGACTCTGAGATTACCTCGATCTTATATAAATGCCCCGATTGTGGGGGGTGGTGGTTGTTCCCCCTGCCCCTCGCAGGGCAGTGGGGCTGGCATCCTCACCACTTGTGGCAAACCAGCTCTAGAGCAGCCTGGCTGTGCCCCGCAGATGCTTGGCCCTGCATGTCCTCTGGTCCCTAAAGCATAATCGTCTTTTGTTGGGTTTTTTTGGTCTTTTTCAGTGTAGAGTTACTGCTTTCTAGCGATGAAAACACACTTTCAGTGTCCTTTTCAGCACTTCTGTTAACCAATCCCAATCTTTAAAAGAAGAGTGTACTAACAGTTGCTGCTTTCACCAGTTGGGCAGTTTATTCTTGTAATGTAGAACAGGCATGGCACTGCTTCTCTGTGTCCTGCCACTGCATGAAGTACAGTGATATTGCTACACATGTCAATAACTCAGACCATAATTAACTGCTTATTGCTTTGGGTGCCAGGAGGATGCATCCTTTACACTGCTGGCCTTTTCCATCTGAATAGCAATCAGTATTGCTCTCTGAAAAAGATCAAAGAATAGCAAGGACCTTTCCCCTCTTTATCAAAATTACAGTCAAGTCAATCAAAGATTTCTGTTTATCTACATAATTTCATATTTACATTTATATTTTTATCTGTAAAGTAGTAGTACTTTGTGAGTCTTTAGGACTTTCTTAGACTCACAGGATGCCATTTAAATACATCTTTCCAAATAGTTTCCTTCCAGAGTCCAAATGTGGGCTGCATCTGAGCTCAGCTTTAGGAAAAAGTCACTCTTTGCCAGGGAGTAAGAGACATGGAATTGAAGTCAGCGTTTTGCCCAGTGCTTATCCAGGGGTGCAGTGAATTAGCAGAAGATTTTTGTACAAGGTGGAACAGAACAAGAAAGCAGTTAACGAAATACCTCCACAGGGTGTAATTAGAAATGGGGGAGGTCATCTATATTTCACTGCATTTCTTACTGCTTAGTCCTTCATTCACGTGTGTACAGAGTCTGGAAAACTGCTTTTATAACATGCTTTCCTTCTAACTAGTCCCTGACAGGGAGACTGACTTGAGCATATCAGAAATGGGCAGAAGAAAAAATATTAGTTTACAAGTTGTTGAATAAATAAGCACCCCTGTGGAGCCATCTGTTTTTCTGGGTGTAAAGTTACTTACGCTGGGTAGGGCTAAGGATCTCCTGGCTTGCTTTAGGCTGGGTTGCAGAAACGAGGCTTTTGCAGGTCTGCTCTTAACAGTTTCATTGAACAAAGCCCCTGCAAAATCCCTGGGTTATGAAATATTTCCTCTCCGTCGGGTCCCAGACGAGAGATGGCATCTGCAGAGCCAGAAAAGGAAGTCCTTGCCTTATAGAGAGAGCTCTTGGTGTGACACAATGGCTGATATAAAGTGTCGGGGGAGCTGAGTAGAAGGCAAAGGAACAAAGGAAGATCAAGATTCGGTGGCTGTCGCTGGCAAAAGGGAAGTGAGAAGTGGAAAGTGTCTCTGGGATGGATAAATTTAAGGCTGCACTTGTGCTGGCTGGGGTAGGGGATGCTCTCGGTTATCGCAATTTCTCCCGAGAAAACAATGCCTTAGGTGCAAAAATCCAGCAGGAGCTGAAGGAAATTGGAGGGCTTGAGAACCTGGTGCTCTCTCCCGACAAGTGGCCAGTAAGTGACAACACGCTCATGCACATGGCTACAGCTGAGGCTGTCATCACAGGTAGGTACCATGGGGATAGCGAACGCGGTCTGCAGAGGAACAGAATGTCGAGCTGCTGCATTTCTTAGAATAAGCCTGATTGCTGGGAAAGTCATGAGAAAGTGTGTCAGAAATGCTGCTTATGTGAATGATAATGTGCATTAGTTTGGCTCTTCCATGAGCACAATCCTGTGATCATCACTGATTTCTGGAGTGTGGAGGGACTCTGCCTATATTTTCCCTAGATATATGCAGTTGGTTAAAGCTTAAAAACTTAAATGCCACAAGTCCAGCATAACAAAAATAATTGCTAAGCAGATTTTCTGTGTACTGGAATATGCCAGGGAATAATATAGCCACTAGAGATTCTTCTGTAAAAGATAAGAACTCTTCTAAGTGCATTTTTTATGTGTTTGTGTCCAGAACTCCAGGCTGGAGTAGAGTTACCTTAGTACCTCTTTCAGGCTAAAAGCACTACTACTGTCTCTCCTTTGCTGCCCCTCAGACAAAGGGTTGCATCTGCAAAGCCAGGAAAAGAACTATTTGCTTTATAAGGAGAGCTCCACGTCCTTAGTCCAAAAAGTATTCTAACATCCTATGTTTATAATAAAGTCTGTCAGAATAGTGGAAATTATTAAGATACACCTTCTAAAATCACGATGGTTTGAGAGAGAACATCTGTTTTTACTTAAGGTAGGGATAGCATTTTTGAGATACAACAGTATTTGTATCAACACCTTACCCATTGAACTAGAGCTTTCTGGGACTGTCAAGATCATAGAAAGTATACCAGAACACAGTGACCTCTCAACAGTATTTCGCCTCTTCAGAATGAATCAATTTTTTTAATCTCTGTAAAAATTTTCCTGATTTTTCTTAAAACTCTATCAGCATAACTACCGGTAGCAGAAGCTCACAATGTAGCTAAGTATCCTTCACGTCAATGAGATTTCCCTGTGCTAGTGTTTCACTGCTTTATCTGCCTGCTTCCAATCTGCTCTAAATTTAGTATGTAGAGATCAGTTGAAGAGTGTGTAGGACACTTCATACTTGGCTATTAGCTAACCAATGGTTTAAGGGGTAGCTAATACACTAAAGATAAGGGCAAGATGTCAGCCTATCAAGAAAAAAGATGACTAGCATATTTCTGAATATAGGCTATGATTAAATACATATCATATGTTTCTTGTTTATTGAACTCTCTAAAACCATAACTTCTGGATAATCAAGTCAGTTAGACCAACAGTAAAATAATAATTTTTTTTTCTTAAATATAGCAGCCTGTAAATTGCTCTACAGAAAAAAAAAAGGTTCAGCTGTAATTGGCTGTGTTTTGTACACAGAAAATTACACTGTAATTTCTTTGACCTGATCAGACAAGAATTTTTAAATGGTACTTTCATGGGCTGGAGAGAAAACAGCAAGATAGAGTGGGGAATTTTACTAAGAAATCTTCATTTGACAGTAGTATTGGTGAGTGGGAGAAAAGGAGTCCTTCTCTCTGCTTCCCACAAGAGAAACAAGAACAGCTCCTGCCCTCAGCAGTGTCTCCTCCTGACATGGGGACTGCAAAAAAGCCCCTGGGCTTGCTCATGGCCCAGCCTAGGTGCCAAATCACCCACGTCAACAGAGTGAAGCTGAAGGAGGTGAACACGGGTCTGCGAGGCTGAAAGGATCTGCCACCAACCCTGGGGACCTGCCCTTACTGCTGTGGAGACTGATTTTAAATAATATACTGGGTGACTGGAACATTACCAGCCACACACACACACACACTCACACACACACAAAGAGAGAGAGAGAGAAAATAAAAAAGGAGGGGAAATAAGCAATAAAAATATCTCTGTTGATCACTGCCCTGCTCCCTGCACATCCTGTTTGCCTGGCTGGCTGCCTGCTGGCCACAGCACCGCCCGGATGCATACCTGCAGGCAATTGCGGGGTACTTGCGGGCTGGGACAAACATGCCCACGGCTTAAAGCCACCGACTCCGGTTGCCGGGGCACTGCCGCAGGGGAGCTCCCAGGGGAGGCCGAGGCAGCACTCAGGCCTGAGGGGCAGGCCGGTGTTAAGGACAAAGGCAGTTCTCACCTGGGGAGGGGACTTTGGCCGGCACTTTGATGGCTGCACTGAGGACATCCCAGAAGGGGCATGGCCAGAAGCAGCTGGGGCTGTGGGCACTGCTGCAGACTGAGCTGGTGCTCCCCAAATCCACCATGTTGATGAGAAACGTTGATCTGACAATGAAAGATAAACAAAACGTCTGCTTCCAGGAGGAGTCCTTCCCATAAAGGAGGAATGAGAACAGCATCACCCTGTAACAAGGAAAGCCTTTTCCTCTCTTACTTAAACATGGGTTTTTAGAAAATAAGAGTTCATTTCTAAAGAAAGAACCTGTCCTATTGATGAACAAGACAGCAGTCTGGCTCCAGATGTGAGAACCACAATGGGCTTGAGCAGTCCGGCGGTGCTAGACCACAGGGACTCTGGCTCTGGGGACAAGGTTTCTGCCAGAACTGCCAGACAGTAAATCCTGCTCCTGGCTTCCACCTGGATAAACTGTGACACTTGACTCCTAAGTCTGGAAAGAGCTGGCAGTTTGAAGGTGTCTTTTTTCTTTAGGATTGTACGCGTGATGGCCAGTGTAACTGGTAGGGTATTATTTTATGTGAAAGGAGAGGAATCTTTGTTCTGTCCTTCATCTTCTTTATTTGCCTGCCTGCAAAACTGGTACTTCAGAGTGTCTCTGGCTTTTGGGACTTCAGACGTTCTCTTAAGTTAAACTGCTTCTGTGGATTTCAAGAATTCACCATCTCTGACAAAATGAAGGTATTTTTAGAAGAACTTCCCCTGCTGTGTCATTCAACCTGTGCATCAAAGTAACTATTAAACGGAGTTGCTCTAAGTACATAGAACAGATATAAGTGGCTAAATCCCTTTGGCCTCCTCTATTCCCACTGATTACACAGCTGTAATAGATGCCAATGTAAGGTTTTCCCTGACAAGAGTCAAGGGCAGGAGTTTTCAAGCCCGACAACAGACAACACCAGCCAAGAGAAGCAGCTGTACTGAAGACACAGGATATGTTCAACAGGGGGAAGGTTCCTCCTTAGGCAACACTTTAGGACTTGGTAAAAATAATCTATAAACAGATATTGTTAGTGAATTTATTACAGAGATAAATTTATCTGCTGGAAATGCTACAGACTGTAGGGATTTACTATTCTTACTGATCTTTACAATATTTTTTATAACAGCTCACTGTTCTTGATACTGTACTGATATCTGCTCCCTAAAAATTTTAGACAAAATACATATTTGAAAAAGGAGGTTCTAATTTGATTTTGTGTCTAGTCATACATACCTCTTAAAGTAATTCTGTAATGTGATAATTAAAAAAAATTAGTCTTTCATTTTTAAATTGAATTCACATCTGTAAAGGCTGTAAAGGGGCTGAGCCAGGCATAGTTGGCTTCACCCAGTCCCTATGGCAGCCACGCTCTCACTTGGCAGTTGGACATCTCTGTAATTACTTCTCACCACAGAGCTTAATTAAAGGCCCTGCTACAGCAGCTACTGTTGATTAACAGAATGTTTTCATCTTTCCAATTGAAGGAATTAAAAGTGGAAAGGAATTGAGGGAAAGATGAAAACTGAGAGTCAAGACCATTCTTCCTCCAGCCTGCTCTCACGTTGTGTTAAAATATGTTGACAGTGGCACCGAAACCATGGTTTGGTGTATTGGAAGTGGAAACAGGAATATTTCTTAAATGCATAGTGAGCTTGCTTGCATGTTTTCCGTGCTCTCTTGCTCTTCTGCTGTCACACCACAGCCTTCTCTTCCCTCCTCTGAGCAGACTACTGGTGTTTAGAAGACCTGTACCGGGAGCTGGTGAAGCGCTATGTGGATGCCATCGACAAGCTGTCGGGCAGGCGGCCGGACCCCGCCACCATTGAAGGCTGCAGGGAACTAAAACCAGACAACTACCTTCTGGCTTGGCACACGCCGTTCAATGAGAAGGGTACGGTACCGCTTTCCTTTAATAGGTCCTGGCTAGAATAATGCATGTGCTCAGTGTTTGTGGCTATCTGGCAATTGTTTCCTTTTCCCCCCTGACATCAAAGGCCACTACCCCTGAAACGTTTCCATGTTCGCCTGAGGATGACAAGAGATCTGCCAAGAATTCCTTCTGTAGGGCACTGTGTCCTCTTGTAAACGAGCCCCTCCCTCTTTAACATCTATTTAAAGAGACTTTGTCCTTGGCTCTGTGCCTCGGGGTCCAGATCTTTGTCCTTGAGTTTAATGGTTATTTTAAGAAATATTTTCTGCCATTTTTCATTTAAACTTTTGTAGACTTGGATCTTTTTCAGTGATACCACATCTGAAACAAAATGCCAAGCCTGTAAATTGCTCTAAGCACCAACACATTCACTGGAGGGAAAGTAGAAACTTTTCTCCAGTTGGATGCCCTTCTAACAACTACGATCGATTTGCTGATAATCTTTAATATTCCTAGCCTGGTGTATCTACCCCTGACCCTCTCTCTTTCCTTCTCTTTACAATCATTTGTGTTTACAATGAATAAAATTTCCGCTTCAAGTTAAATAACACGCACGCCACTATGTGCACACACATACACATACTGCGCGATTAATCTTGAAAGCCTGTAGAGATGCCTCGCTATCAGAGGAGGCAGACTCAGACAGCCATCAAAGGGTGGCAGCTCACACAGATGTGTCGCTGTGCCGCTGTGACACTCTGCACTGCACTACACACCGGCTCAACAGAGCTGTGTATTGATGCAACACCGTGGCAAAGACCTGGTGGCACAATGCCACGGCTATTTCTGGGTCTCTGCAGCCAGTTTTCCCTGACACAAAAAACATCTCTCACTTGTCCCCCGCTCCTCATAACAGCTGCTGGGAGCGAAAAGGGTGTATTCTTCCCACCCTGCTATCAGCCAGGCACATCTGAGAAAGGGCCCCTCAGGCAGTTGTCATGTGTTTTCTGATTGACAGTGGTTAAAATTTGGTGAAAACAATTGTGTGAGCTGCTGTTGGCCCCAAGCAGCTCTCAACAGTGTTCAATAAGCAGTTGAGCATGGTTGTTCCTGATCCATTGCTGTATTGGAGCTACATCTCTTCTTTCATCCTTCCCCCTCCCCAGCTTTCCATGATGGACTATCTGCTTTGGGGATATTGTGGGCTATAAGAATCTAAAATTAATTCCTGCCTTGAGACCTGACATCTAAAAGCTGCTTTCTCCATCTTGTCTGACAAATAAGAATCCTGAACATCTCAAGAAGACTTTTTTTCACCCTGAGAGCAAAAGAACCAGTGACCTGAGGTGGAGATGTTCTGTCTACTACAGGACCCAACACTGCTATGGACATAATTAACTTTTAATTAAATTTGCACGAAATTCTTCTTGAGGCAAAAACATGCCACAGGCATTGAATGCCTAGCATTGAATGTCTAGCAGTCAGATTATATTTTGGATGGGCTGGAACCAAAAGGCTGATTTGCTGTAGCCATTCTATCTTATCTCGCTTCCAGCAATAATTCATGTGCCAGCCTTCATGGATTTAGTTTAGGTAATTTTACATTGCTTATCTGATGCTTCTCTGCTCAAATTATTTGGGGTTTAGTCAGCACACTAATTTCCTAAATCAAACTGTCCTATATGTCTCTGCCACCTCAAGTTATGCTCATTGCCACACTCATTGCAGAGGTTCCTGGGTTACGTTAGAGGCTGGTGAGGTTCCTGTAACCGCCAGAAAACATGCCCAAGATTGTCTAACACCTTCCATTTTAAAAGCTTGTTTACAATTTATGACATTGATAATGCAAGGCTAAAATTCTCACCATTAAGTGGTTGCCTCTGTCTGTCAAGTATTTGTTCTGTTTTCATGCAGTCGAGTCTGCTGTTTCTGAGACGTGGTGAAAATATTTTGATCCACTGCCAAAATCTCAAATTGTTCAGAAGAGAATTTTTGATGTTGTAGAGCTGGAACCAAAATCTGAGTAAGGGAGTACCCCCTGAGCCAGAGATTTGCATTTGGAGCCACTGTGAAAGGCCAGTCAAATGGTGGGCCAAATAGCTTGGCTCTACCTGTACCATGGGTATTTCAGGCTGAGACTGCAGCATCCAAGCAGGCCTCTATTTGCAGCTACAGAAGCAGATTCTGGGCTTCCTAGAAGCACTTGACAGCAGTGCCCTTTTGCTGGTGGCATTGGCAGAAGAGCATGAGGAAAAAGTGTGAGTTAAATGCAGAAAGTTGAGGGGAAAAAATGAAAAGAAAGTTAAGCTGCAGATGCACAGGAGATAAAGGTGCTGGACTCTAAGTTCTCATGCAGAATGGTCTGTAGTCACAAAAGACACATCCTCTTCAGAGTTTAGCAGCCGTTACCCTAATCTTTTTTATTCTGCAGATGCAGCATGAAGGAAGTCACACTGAGGTATTACATACTAATAAAGAATAATGTGGTGCATGATTGAAAATGAAAATAACTGGAGAACATGAATAGGTACAGCAAAAACTCACTTTCTCCTCCAGGACAGCAACTAGGAACTTGAAATGAAACTAGAGGGTCATGAGATCAAAGCAAGCAAAAGGAAGGGCTTCTTCACACAACACCTAATTAAACTGCATAACTATTTTCCAGTGCCACTTTGCAGATGCAACAGTTCATGTGAGTTCAAAAAAGAGCTGAGCAAATTCACCCAAGAGAAAACCTTCAAGGATTATTAAGCAGAAAGACAAATAGCCAGCTGCCTCCTGGATCAGGGAGACAGATTGTCCGCATCTTAGTTAGTACAGAGGGATAGTGTCATTGTACTTTTCTTTTGCTCTTTTTTAGCTTCCTCTTCATTGTCAGACATGATAAGTTGACTTGACCTTTGGTCTGATTGTGGAGGACAGTCCTTATGTTCTCACACAGGTGTCATCCCTGTTGCTTGGGCAAGTCTCGCTGTCCCTTATGTCCTTGGTTCAAATGGTACACTGAGACATGGGAGTCAACAGCTCTCTCTGGGTTTAATGTTACTCCATGTGATGGAATTTTTTGTTACCAAGTTTACTTGTCTCATTCTGCAGAAGGTTTTAATGTAGGAACACAACAAAGTTGCAAAGACAAGCTCCTCCAGGTCAGCAATCAGATTACTGTATTACATCCTCCACTTTGGATATACTGAGAGATGTTATTTAATTAGCAGCTTTGTGTAGCACAAGAGAATCCCCTCTTGGGTAACCAGCATGGATTGCGTCCTTTGGAGGATTCAGGTTTGCATAGAAGAAGACTCTCATCTGCTACTCTATGGCAGCAGATAATTTAATGAAGAATTTGGTCTTGCAAGCAGGAGAAGATATTTTCTCCCAGTTAAAATGACTGGTGCCCTGGAGACTGGATTTCTTTCCTGACTCTTCCTTGTGGTTTCTATGTGATCTGTGGGATAGGCAGACAGTTTAATCTGCTCCTGGATAGCTGCTCTCAGGGGAGAAGAAGAGCTCTTTTCCTAAGAGGCAAATTCAGATATTGCACCTGGAAATGCCAATGGGCGGCTTGTGTTAGTTTGGCTCAGGCTTCGGTTTGGCATGAAGTAGATCTTCCTGTCGCCCCCACTACCACACTCATAATCTTAGGACACTGGAGCTGGAGCCACTTGGGACGAGACTAAATGGCAAGAGGTGTTCCAAGAGAGCCCCTGGTGCTCTGCACCCACAGCGGGCAAAGCCCAGGGGAGCAGCCGAGGGCTCTTCTCCAAATAAGACACTGAAAGCCCTGGCCATGGATCCTTGGCATCTGCTGCTTCAATTCACTCTGGCCCGTGAGTTGCTCCTACTATGCCATTATGCACACTAATGTACATACAGCCTTTCTCCATGCTGCCTATCTGGGAAAGCAAGGAGACTGTGCTCCTAAGGCAGGTTCCACATAGGCTAAAATTAGGTAGCATAAATATGCCCCTTATCTTCCAGGGACCAAGTAGAGAAATGCTGATTGCTCTCAGCTATTCCCAAGGTCACTGGGAAGTGTGGTTGAGCAAAGACAGTGCTGAAAAATGCCAAGTACTTTGAAAAATCGAAGCCTATCCATCTTAGGGTGGTTGCCTGCAATGAGTTAATGTTTTTTTGGGCATTGGCTCACCAGCTGCAAAGAGGAGATAATCACCTCTCTGGTGCCTTGTGAAGATAAGCTCATTAAAACTTCTGTGGGATCCTGATATTACTGTGATAAGTACTGCAGAGAAAATCGTTAGTAAATTTAACTCCATTCAGTGAAGTGTTTAAAAGTTGAACACCTGGGATCATGCACTCAGTGCTGAGGATTAAAAGAAATTCTGAATTAGCTATTCAATAAATAAATTCTGTGCTGCATGGAGTCAGATGTTCCCAAGACCAAGCTCAGGCTGTAGCATAACAAGCACTAATTTCAGGTTGCATGGGAAACTTCGGTTCTAACACTGCCTAACTTTGTAGGATTTGGGTCTGTAGCCTTTAGGCGTTTTTGGACACGTTATTTTTGTATGTAGCAGAAACTGGTGAGGCTCTCTAGGATGAAACATGCATTAAAATTTTAAGGTGTACTGTGAAGCTCATAGAAAGTGTTTTAATCTTGTGCTTACAGCTATAAAATAAGAGTGTGGGGAAAATGTGCTTGTTTCTCAAACTTCTGTTTCTAGTGCTGGCACCTGGAGCAAGCAAGACAGCAGTGTCAGCCAAGAATGAGTAAAGATGGGATGACAGCTTGCCTCAAACAAGTGCTGTGAACAAGAAAGCGCACTGCTTTCTGAACCTGCTACGCTCTTTGTAGCACCTGAGGATATTGGAGTATACCTGTAAAACCAGAACGACTATGTAGGAGCAAAGTTCCTCACAAGAAACTTTCAAAACCTGTAACTTGCTTTGCATGTTAATTTCCCATTCCCTGAGGCCTTCCCATCCCACACATGAGCTTTGAAGTGTGCTTTTTTCACACTTTTTCAACATATTTATGTAAGATCAGTCTCATTTTAAATGCTCGGTGATATCTTTTTACTTTAGGTTCTGGATTTGGAGCATCCACAAAAGCTATGTGTTTAGGGATGCGATACTGGAAGCCGGAAAGGCTGGAGTCGCTTATTGAAGTGAGCATTGAATGTGGACGAATGACTCACAACCATCCGACAGGTAATGGCCGCTGCCTGTCGGCACGCTGACATCCCTAAGGCAGCTTTGCCCTTCTGCAGGGGCTAACATGGCTCCTGTGAGCTCACCTGCTTAAACCACTTCTGCTTCACAGGCTCCAAGGCCTCAGTTTGAACTTTGCTTGGTTATGTACATGTGTGTATTACTTATATAGGCTTATGTATTTCCTTGTATATTATGCAGACAGCATCCTCAGGCATAGTTGTTTTCTCTCCTAAAATCTCAATATCTAAACACAACTTGCCTTGCCCAAAACATGTTCATGTTACTTGCCCGGATCAAATTTTAGGACTCATGTATATCTAGATGACTCACTGTTATCATGCAAATTTATGGTTCAGGGGATAATAACATTTTTCCCTTGGCAGGTTTTGTCGTATCCAATCACTGTAGGTAAAGGTAGTAAGCCAAAAAAAATCTAACTCCACTTATTTTAGGATACAATCTGAAACATTTTCTAAACAAAACATAAATAAGCAGATTTAATGTTGTTTTTAATATTCAGGTCTGTCATTTTGATAATTTTATGCTATGTAAACTTGTATGCATTCTGTCTGTTTTAAACAGCAATAAATAAAAGCATAATGAATGGTGACATGTTCAACACAGTGCTGTGAAGCAGTCAGAAAAGCCATCAGGATGGCATAAAACTAGAGGAAAAGGATTCAAAATAAAGCAGAAAATTAAGCTGATATGTCAAGTCCATGATGCATTAGCAACTTAAAACTGCTTGCAGTCTGTGTTTCTCACATCAGAAAAGGCTTATGAGATCCAGAAAATGGCAGCAAGGAGGATCCAAGTTGTCAGACGCCTTCCATACAAGGAGAAATTACACCCAGAAGAAGCTTTTGGCTGGGAAAAGAAACAAGAGGAACAGCATGGAGGCAGGCAGGAGATGGGTGGAAGGATCACATGCACCTCACTATCATCCTGAAAGGTGCCAGTGAAACATCAGTTGTGAACCTCATAACTCAAAGACTGAGAAAACCCAACCAACATATCAGTCGGGACCGAAACAAGCAGAAAAAGGAAATACTTCCCCATGTTGTGCATAGTGAAGCCTCAGACCTCGCTGCTACATGCAGCTGCAAAGTCCATAGATGTGTCTGGATTCAAAGGAGACCAGACCAAGCGGACAAGAAGGTCTGTCTCTGTCAAAAGCAATCAAGCTGTGTAACCAAAATGGCCCCTAAACTGGCCTAGCAGCTCTAGGCAGTAGAGAAGCCAAACCATTTAGACTCACTCTGTACTGCCATTACTTGCAGAGCCAGACACCCTGGCCAGGACGTGCTTTCTTCCCTGGTGAGGGGCAGCAGGCTGTGTGAGGGCTGCCATGAGCAGGGGGAGCAGGATGGCAGCAACAGGGGGACAGGCAGCCGGGGGAGTGGGCGGGAGGAGACTGCCAGCCCTCTGAAAACCTTTAGGGCACACCCCAGCCTCTGCCACCCTGCTAGCCCGTTGATTCACACTCTAAATCCTCTGCTGCCACCCTCACGGTCAATCTGGCACTCAAGGATATTTATGGCATCTGGGCTAGATGCTGTCTATCTGTGTGAGACCCTTTGTCTATCTGTGTGAGACCCTTTGTCTATCTGTGTGAGACGTGGGTCTACTCAGGCTTTCATTCTTTATGAAAACATCTATTGGATCCTAGTTAGATGTGCCTTGGGCCTGATCCAGTATTGCAGGTCTTGTGGCAGAGAGAATTAGCAATCACTTCATCTGGACCTGCAACCTCCTAAAATAATTTGGTTTTACCTTCAGCAAAACACACAAAGTACATGATTACCTCTATGCATGAGCGAGCACTTTTGGACCCATGCATTGAGCGAAGCACATGCATCAATACTTTGCTCACTTGGGATTTATTTAAATGACTGAGTGGTTTTCTTAAGCTTCTGTTGCATGCTGCACCAGGTTGGTTGTGTTGTCTTTGACAGAATGCCAAGAGCACAAGAAAATAAGAGAAATGAGCCCCATTGCTTCTGGTGTCATGGAAGTGTTGAGTGCCCATCAACAGTTACAATATTTGTCATGTTTGAAATGTTGAAACATTTGTAACCAAAGTAGAAGACCTAACTAGGGAATCATACATCATATCTTTCTTGGACAATTGTTTCTTTCCTCTAAGGGCACATGGGCTTGTCCTGTTACAGTCAAATGAGCCAGAAATAGTGTTAGATCTAGCAACCACCACTCTTGGGCTGGATGATGCTGTAAACAAGCTGATATAGCTTGTAATTTAATCACTTTGTACAAGTCAATTATTTCATGTGACTTCAATTAGAAGATTTTCAGTATCACATTGGTAGATGATGTTTATTTTTGATCCCTACCTCAATTTCTATCAGATTACACCACTGAGAACAGAAGCTCCCTTTCATGTAAGATAAGTTGCAAACCAATGGGCACCACGCATTAGCCAATAATCTCAACATGCCACAAGTCAGCCTGAAAACAGGCAGAGATGGGTTGTGCACATTTGTTAATCTACCCGACAGCCATGAGGCATTCCACTGATGGTTTTATGAGGAACAAGACATGGATGGTACTGTCACAGACCGCACATTGATAATCCTTGTTATTTGTGAATTCCAGGTTTTCTAGGGTCCCTATGCACGGCTCTCTTTGTGGCGTATGCAATACAAGGGAAACCCCTTGTGCAGTGGGGAAGAGAGATGATGAAGGTTGTGCCAATGGCTGAAGAATACTGTAAGAAGACCATTCGACACATGGCAGGTACTGAGTCTGAATCAAGAGTTTATTGTCTTTAATTTATGTTTACCTGGAAAAGCAGTGAAGAAATGTCACTCCCCAGTCTGTCCATCTTGCTGTTTTCCCCCCTCTCCTCTCTCCACAGGTTGTCCTCCTGCTTTCTCCGCTCAGGGAAGTAAGCTCTTCATAGGTGATGCCACCTTCTTCTACCGCCTGTTAGTTGCCTGGTATATTGGTGGCAAAAATGCAAAGAGAAATAGCAATGACCATGCCCTCCTGCACAGTTTTATTTTTAGGAAGTCTTCAGAGACTGCTGGGCAGGAGGGAGAAAGGAACTTATATTTAGCAGGGTATCAGGCAAACTGACTGCTGAGATATGAATTATTCAGCTCCCTTCCACCAATTAGTACAGTCCAATATCTTCCATAAGAAAACCACTGACGCTCCTCATCCTGCCAGGAAAATTTCACCTGCAGGTGCCTCCTGACCAGGAGTTAGCTTTTGACCACAATTTCAGATTTGACTTGTTGCTTTTCTGAACAAATACGTAAGATGCAACCTGTTGTATTCTTGTTTTAAAACAACTGAATGTCACACAACTACTGAACTTGATACTAGTACTTTATTGTTGCTAAGTATATGGTCTTGGGGGCAAAAGTATTTCAGTCGCCTCTTGCCAGGGAGTTTGTAACAGTGAGACCTGCCATGGACAGACAAGCATCATTACATTGAAACATCAACGAAAGAGATTAAGGGACAGCTGTTGAGAAAGATTTAATTCAACGGAAATCTTTACTCAAGAGCACTCAGGAATTGAAATTTACCCATGAAGGAAAGCTGCTGCTTTAAAATATGAAGAGAGCACCAGGAAGCCTTTCTGAAAGACCCTTCCTTTTCGTCTGTGCCTCATTGCACACCAGGATTTTTTTAGCAGAGACCTATGAGGAGCAGGTGCAGGATTAATGTGAGTGAGCGTGTCTCTGAGTGGCTTTGCAGCAGGTCCCTGTCACTCCACCCGAGCAGGACCCCTTGGCGTGGAGGTATGCGTGTTGGACTCCTGAGGCATGCCCTCCAGCTAGTACCCGTATTGTTGAGCTTCATCCTATTTTGGTAGCGGGAAAAGTGTCCTGCATTAAAGTTAAGCTCCTTGGCTGGTGAGATGCACTGCAAAGAAATCCTGCCAAACAGAGTCCTCCGGTTTTAGAAAATGCTATTTTAGCTGTATTATCCCCCATGCATAACAAACACAGTGTTTGTTACCCATGTCACAGAGAGCTCGACTCTACACCCCTTTCTGATCTCCAGTTGTGATTACTGGCCAAATAGTTCCGTGGACCTGAATGGGACCCTCATCTCAGCTGGGCTCAAGTGATGGTGGAGAGCCTTGCTGGGATTAGTGACATGGGATTCTGATCATGCTACAGGTCCACACAACAAAAATCTCCTGCACCTGCTTGACCCCTCTGTTTCTGAGCCTGCAGAATAATCACACTTCCTTGCTTGTCAAGCTGCTACATAGAAGGCACTCATTTTTGAGACATTTGTGGTTTATTGTCATGGAGGACTTAAGAAAAAAAATCAAAAAGAAAGAAACCTGTCAGGCCACTCACATTTCTAAAAACAATCATAACAACTGCTGGAGTAGGTGTTAATAGTTTACTTCAACCAACATTTGCTTAGTTTTCGTCTAGATGCTGTAGATGCATCTAGATGCTCTCCTTGGCCTGATGGCTGAGCACTTTCACTCTGTTTTTCTAAACATCTCCCCTTTTTTGAGTTCTGGTGAATGGTTTCTTTGTAATGGGGCCAAACTGGGCCATAGACTCAGAAAAAGGGCAGCAGGGCATTCCCAGGTGTATTGGGCACGTGGTTGAAGGCTTATCACTGTCTGCATCTGGTGCACTGGCAATCTTGTGAAAGTATCAGGTCCTACAAAGCAGCTTGGATTTTTTTTTTTTAAACCCCTACTTAAAGATCTTAATTGCCAAAGAGGGTCACTTGTGTGACATTTTAGGAAGAGAAGCAAAATCAGATTACGTCATTCAGAGGAGTGTTTTGGTTGTGTATGTGTTTCTCAGCCACTCACAGCACACTACTGAGCAGCCAAGCAGGAGAGAGACAGGGAAAAAGTAGGAATGATCAATTTTATTTTACATGCATTGTCCCATACCAAACTGTGAGTTTTCCTTGGCGTACTCAGCCAGCTGGGCCATCTCACTGTTCTCTTACTCCTTACCCCCATCAACTTGCCAGGCAGGGTTTCCCTCAGGCCTCAGTTCTGCAAGTAGGTGCACATGTATGTGCTTGACAGTTCAGTGTGACTGACTTAGTGTCTTAGTTTGAAAAAGGAGATATCTGCCAAAGAA
>WBMZ01003283.1:0-17211 GCA_013400975.1 Atrichornis clamosus
CAAACCCACTACACCATGTCCTTACAACCTTACAAGGCCTGGTACGTTAAATGCACAGCTGGAAAGGGTGGATGGCGATACAGCCAGGAACACGGCTTCAAAAGACATGCGACTCAAGTCTTCCAAGATGCAATTCCAAGACACATCCAAGCTCGCCAGAAAAGGAATAAGTGATATCGGCATCGAGCCAAGAAGTGCAAACATTCGAGAGATGTTCTAGAGATGATGGCTGACGCTTGCGATAAGTGCCTCGAGAGTAAAAGGCAAAGACATCTGATCCAAGAGACTCCAAAGACACAGAAGACACACTGGACAACACAAAACTCTAGACAACACGACACAGACTGGAACTGTTCTTCACTGCACACCCTATGGTTGCAATCGAAAGTAGAGCTATTCCCTTTAGCTGTCCTAAGAGGCCCCTTATGGGACAACCCTTTCCCCTAGGCTAATTTTAAAATCCCTCCTGGGAATTTTCAACCCTCTATCCTACTTTCATCCCATCCCTGGGTCATGGCCCTCGACTTATCTTTTGGATGACTGGCAACATGAATTCAAGTCAGACACAAAATGAGTCCCCCTTGGCCATCTCAGAAGGCCCTGAGATCGCCAGATTAGCCTCTTAGTCAGTGACAATAAAGAAAACCAAAATCAATGCACAAGTTAGCAGCACGTTAGCCAAATTCCAGCAATTCAGCTACTCATCATCTCCTAGTTGCACTGAGGTCCTCGAGTCTCCAGCTTCACCCCAAGGCAAAGGCTGTGGCCGTTGTTATGCTGGACATCTCAGTTAGTGACAAACAGTTAATGGGGTGTTTCTGCGAGTGTGGAGGATGGAGTGGTTGCCTGACGACACACAAATGCATCTGTTGCACTTGTAGAAAAGCTCTAGAGGGCCCCTGAATGGACACCATTTTTTTCCATGCTACCTTCAAAACCCCTCCTGGTAATTCCTAACCCAGTAGCCTGCTCATGCTCCCTCTCCTGGTTGTAATAGTCAACTTACCTATTGGAAGCCTCGATTTTGGACATCATCTTTGACAGAGGGCAAGTCTCTTTTGTGACACATAAGTCTGTTGAGTTTCATACTGGACACAAACAAGAACGCCAGGAAGATGTAATGAGGAGGGGAAAAGAAAAGCTACACAGGGAAAAGCTACATATGGAAAAGGTTTCTAAAGCATCTTACCATCCTTAAACACTCAACCCAGAATTATGAACTCCCTGAATTCAATGCTATCTTCTTCACAGTACCTTCAAATCCTCTGTTACTTCAGATGCCAAATATACCTGCTGAAAAGAGCCGAGCTAACCTAAAAGATCCCCTCCATTGAAAAAAAGAGGAGAGCTCTTATCACTGGCAATCCCAGAGAGAGAATGAGCCCCTGTGGCAAGGACTGGGGTTAATATACCCCTGGCCAGGCCCACCTCTTCTTCCTATGATGCCCTGAAAGGGAGGAACCAAATACCAAGAGGGATTAAAGCTCTCCGAGGAGGTACAGCTAGTTGGCTCCTCTGACTTAAATTCAAGGTGAGTAAAGGGCTCAGTAAACAAGAAAACCTTTCAGGGAAATGCTGCCTTCTTTTTTACTTACAGCTGTGTTGACCCAAAGGACAAAGACCAGATACAAAGTAAAACTTCTTAATTTGGTGTCATAGATAGATAACTTGGGCAGCTTGTTGCTAACTTGCATAATTGCTCATTAGTAATTACTAATTAGTACTCTGTATATGACTAAGTAGAGTGGAGAAGAATGGTAATAATATAAATGGTGTAAATTCCACTGGGACCTTTAATTAGGGCTGTATACATCATAAATAAAAATAAGAAAAATAATTGGCTCTCGGGCAGCATTAAAAAGTGGCTTTCTCCCTGGGAATAATATTTTAAGTCTTTTTAATTTAAAAAAAAAATTACTCCCAGGGAGCAAGCTATTTTCTGTGGCTGCTTTTATTTTAGGATTTAAAAAGGGAGACAAAGAAAGAACACACAAGAAAACAATGAAAGAAACAAGGGAAAGAGAAAAATGAAAAAAAAAGAGGCAAGACACAATCTTAAAGGCAAAAGAGAGATGAGGACTGAGAGGGAAGGAGTCAAATAGGAAAGACAGGGACAAAGAGCTGTGCAAGGGGGAGGGAGAGAGAGAAGCTAAGGGGGGCAAAGAAGAAAGAGAGGCTGAGGAAAGCAAAGGGAGAGTGAGACAAAAGCAGAGAGGAGGGAGGGACTAAGAGGCAAAGAGGAGATAGAAAGACAGAGAGGAGAGACAGATGGGTCAAGGGGAGACAGGGTATAGACGATTGCTCTCTTCCAGCAGCACCCTGCACAGGTGAGCTGAGGTAATCCCCTAGCCCACAGCAGGACCTGCACCCTCATCATCTTCACTGCTCACACCTGGGGCTGTTGCCAGTCTGGAGTGTAGGGGAGAGGTGCAGAAAGGGCTTGCTGGTCACTGCCTTCCCTGGACAGCCCCTTGTCTGCACCCGAAACACTGGGGCACCAGGCCTTCATTTATATGGAAAAGAATCGGTCTTCTTGTCCAGGTGCCCATGGCTGAAATTGGGATTCCGCCTCCAAAATTCCATATGTTCAAGGTTGATCATTTCCAAGGAAATTTCCCATGGACCATTAGCAGTTACCAATAATTTTTCGTCTGGAATCTTTACTGACTTGGCTCTTTGCTGAAGTGTTTGACACACCCATTGAGAGTGCAGGGGTTTGCCCAGCTTGTTTATGGCTAATCCTTTAGCCATAAACTCAACCACCAAACCAACAAACTCAACCACCCCCATCACTACTCCACCCCAAACTTCAGTGACTATTGATACAGTTTATAAATACTCTCATTCTCTGCAACTCAGTCCTTTGCTGCACATCCAGGGAGCAGATTAACTCCATCACGAGCAATGATCTTGCCTCCAATGGGTTTTTTGGGATCTGCAGTGAACTGCAGGGGGAAACAACTAAAATCCAGTTATCTCCCACAATTGGAACAGCAAAGCAGGGATAAAGGACCCGGGTGCACTCCTGGTGTCCATAACTGTGAGATCAAAGCAGTCCAAACCCACAGAAGCAGGGACTGAACGACAAAGCCCTGGGGACCAAATTGCTGGAGTTTGTAAGAAACCCAATGCATTTTATTTTGGCAATAAAGTCCAGGTGATGCTCACCTCGTCAGCTGGGCACAGCAGCATCCACAGGAACCTGGCCAGGTGCATCTGCCTGGCGGAGAGCTCCCCCCTACCCGAGGAATCTGTGTGGTGCAGGGCTGTGGCACTGTCCACAATCAGCAACACATACCTGGGAAAGGGCAGGCAGGGGCTCAGTAGCATTCCCAGGCTTGGCTAACGCCTCCATGGGAGTGTGGCAGTGCCTGCAGAGCTGTGACACTGCTCCAGGTGGGATGGCAGCTCCTCCCCACCTGTCAGAATTTTTAATGCCCATCTCAACCTGCAGCATTCCCATTACTCATCACACAAGAAAGCCCAGCAAATCCCCAGAAATTCCTGCACGATTAAGATCAGATTTATTGTGGTGTTATAAACGTCCTGTTGGGACAGCATAGGTACCTGTGCTCAGGTTCCTACACACCTCATGCCGCCACTATCACCATCTTCCCTCTAATGGGATGTAAGTCTTAGTTCCAGTCCCAACCTACCTGCACAGCTCTCCTGGAGGCTTGGGAATCATCAGCACTATTTTTAAAAACAGTTCTAAACTGAGCTGCAAAGTTGCTCCTCAGGAACAACTGAGAAACAATGAATTCCCTGTGTTTGTATGGCCACATCAGCTGGAGCCAGTCACTGTCACACACAATTCCAGCAGCAAGACGTGTGGTTGACACCTGATTGCCCTTGGAGCAAGCTTGTTCCCTGGAGAAGCCAAAGGCTAATCCCATCTGGGAACAAAATCTATCAAATCAGTGATATGGCAGACTGTCCTGGTAGTGAAAGGATTGTTTTGGGGGGTTTTTTGTCAATACAAATGAGCAAGAATTGGTGTCATATGTGGTATCACTGCTCTTTGAGACTACAGGGAAGAAAGCAATGTGAAATCAAGTTGTGCCCATCAAGATTTGGAGTATGGTGTCTGGAGCAGTGTATGGATATTATTATCTTCCTTGATGTCCTCAGAGTGGTACCTGATATTCCAAACTTTGAGAGCCCTGAGAAGTGACCTCAGTCCTGTAGTGAAAGAGCATTCTGAATTTTGGAAGAAACTGAGTTGGGATTTGAGAGAGGGTGAAATACAGAAAAAGGCCACCAAGGTGATTAAGGGCCTGAAGCATCTGACATACAAGAGGCTGAACGGCTGAGATTGTGTAGCCTTGAGAAGAGATGGCATCTTAACCATCTCTTAGTGTGTATAAATACCTGATGGGAGGGAGCAAAGCATACAGGGTCACACTGTTCTTGGTGGTATTCAGTGAAAGAAGAGGGAACGGGTACAAATTAAAATACAAAAAATTGCACATAGGCATAAGAAAAAGCTTTTCCTGCTATGAGGGTGGTCAGATACTGGAAAAGGTTGCCCACAGTGGTGGTGGACTGTCTATCCTTGGAGATACTCAAAACATTATTGAACAGGGCCCTGACCAATTTGCTCAAGTTTGAGCTAGGAGTTGGACTTAATGATCTCCAGAGGTCCCTGCTAATGTCAATGATTCTATGCTCCAAGTCAGTATTGGCCTCTCTGACATAAAATCCTAGTGAGGACCCTCATCACCCACCTTCTAAACAAGTGAAAAGCATGTAAGTGTTTTCATTTATTTAGGGCGACTATTTGTATTTATTTAGGTAATCCCCACAATGTTGAGGGTAGAAGCTAGCTTTAAATCTTTATTTTTAATCACATCAAGAATTCTTGTGAAGAACTTGTAATTGGTCCTGATAGTATCCTCAATTTCAGAAAATAAAGACTTGTTGCTGTTTGAATGAAATCTAGCATAAATATGTAATTGAAAGTTACTGAACTGCCAGTTTCAATTGATCAAAAATAGATATGCATAAGAAATTCACCTCATCTATTCTTTCTAGATCTAAGTGCAGCCAGTTTTGTAAGGAACAGAACTTTGGCAAGGATATTTTTTCTAAATCTACATAGTTTTTCTTACAAGGTAATGNAGGATAGTTTTCAAGGATAGTTTTTCTTACAAGGTAATGTATGTTGCAGGGGGGGTCCAGTGCTGCTCAGCACCAGTACACTGCGACCTTCCTGGAGGGAGAGCGTCCCGCAGGGAACAGCTCTTTCAGGGGGTGCTGGCAGACCTCCCTGGGCGGCAGGCGATTCCAGCAGGTGTAGCAACTTCTCTGCCACAAGTGATTTCAGCTCTTTGTGATTTCAGCTCTTTGTGAAATCGCCCAAGGCAAACACGGGGACAGAGAGACAGGAGCCTCGCATGGCAGTTCCACAGAGGGAGCCTTTATTGTCCGAGCACCCTGGGAAGGGGAGCCCAGAGGCAAGGCTCCCTGCTTTCGGGGGCAGAGGCAGATGTCTTTATGGGAAGGTGAGGGGTGGGGTAGAAACCAGTTAGCCAACAGGGTACAGGCTATTACCATGAAGAAACAAAGCACGTTGGGATCTCACCCTGACCCTGAGGAAGGTAACTTGTCTCTGACTTCTCCAGGGGAGTGCAAAGGGCTCCTGCTTTGAGGGCTCCCAGCCCTCCACAAAGGTAGATAATTGCACCTTGAGTTTTTTATTTATTTTCCACTTTCTCCTTCTTCTGAAGAGCAAGTTGTTTGTCCACATCTTCAATGTTAGCATGTTCTTTGGCTTCTTGTGCCTCTTTTTGCCATGCATCACATGCTTGGGAGAAAGATTTCCACATTACAATAAATAATTTTTTTTTAAATTAACAACAGAAAAGCAAATTCAAAGGCTTTAAAGAGGCAGGTCATCTCTAATTTTAGACATAACAATGCATTTACTGTCAATTTAAAGCTTTTCCTACTTATCCTACTTCTAGTGCAGAGCTGTGTTGTGCTGTTGGGCCAGTTGCTTGGAAAAAGGAGAAGGAAAAAAAAAAACTAAACAAAACAAGGAGGAAAAGTTCTCCCTGGCAGTCAGCAGCAGGCTGCGGTGTGGCCAAGGTTTCCAAGGCTACTGCAGCCAGACTACCAGCTGGGACAGAGCTGCTTTTGGCGTCCTTTTGTACAATTTTTAGTGTTTAAGCTGGTTGAGCCACTTGTGGCTCGGTTTGCGTGTTGGGGAGGAAGTTGCTGACTGAGGAATTACTTGTTTGGTGCAAGCCTTGCAGGTGAGGGGGTTGAGCAATGTGAGCTTTTCTAAAGAGCTCAGAGGGATGTTTCCAGCTGAAATCCTACACCACCATGGGGAGCCACAGAGGAGTCGACATTGTCCGGCAGGTAGGAACAAGGCAACTATCATCCTAAAATGGGTGGTGGTTTGGATGGAGGGAGGAGGATGTGCTGCAGTCCTCCATGCAAAGTGTGGAGGTACCAGTTTATGCTGGGATTGACAACCAGAAAAGGGGCTTGGCAAAGCAGGGACAAACCTGGAGCCATCTCCAGCAGCATTCCCTGCCTGTCCATTGCCTGCTTTCAGTCCACAGGTGTAGCAGATCATCACGCAGCCCTCGAATTCTCTGTCTCAGACAACAGCTTCATCCTTCAGGACTTTAACTCCCCCCACGGCACCTTTGTCAACAGCTGCCAGGTCCAAAACACAGCTGTCATGGTGAGGCCGGGGGATATCCTGCACTTTGGCACTGCAGGAGAGGCCTTCGAGCTGATGGTGGATGAGACTGCCCAGGTAGGGGTGTGGCTGCCCAGGAAAGGGTGCTCGGGGAAGGATGGGATGCTGCTCCCAGGAAGGAGTGCCCAGGGAAGGGTGAGTGGGTTCTGCTGACCAGGGAAAGGTGTCCAGGTAAGGGTGGATGCTATTGCCCATGGAAGAATGCCTGGGGAAGGGTGGATGAGGATGTCCAGGGAAAGATGCCCAGGAAAGTTGGGTGGGTGCTGCTGCCCAGGGAAGGCTCCAGAAGCAGGAACTCAACTCCCAACTCATCTGGGAGATCCTGAGGAAAGGTGCCAAAGGCAGGAGGGGGAAGAAATTAAAAGCAGAAGCTCCCTTCAGCTGGAGCTGAAGAAACTCAGGCAGTTTGGTAGGGAAAAGGAAAAGCATGGGACAGAGTTGTATTAGCAAAGGTAGATCTAGAAAATGTCCTTTTCCTCTCTTTGCATTTTATGTTTCCTCTCAAGCCACTTACTAAGAAAGAAACTGGCTTCCGAATCTAACCTAATTGATAAGTTCCAGTAATATTTTTATTATTTTGGCTCTTCAAGAATCCAAGATGCTGTCTAGGTAAAGCTAGATCCTGCTGGAGTGATGGACAGTTGAATTCCCAAAGGCAGGATGCACACAGAGAAGCAGGTTTGCACAGCGATTCAGAGGCTGTCCATGGAGTGCCTTTTCCTCACTCTGTGATCCTCCTTTGGAGAAGCAGCTCTGAAGCCTGACCCTGCTGCCTGCAGGAAGGGAACCACCTCAGCATTGCAGACTGTGAAGGAGCAGGAATCATTCCTCTCGAGTCTTAGAGGAACGTATTGTACAGAGGAGCAGCACCCGGTTGGGAACTGCATCCTGCCATGCCCAGACAGGGACAATGTAAGGTTTTTGTGGAATCCTGCTGTGAGCCAATGCCATGGCTGGCAGCATGAGCAAAAGCAACAGGAGTTGGATGTGCCCTGGGAGAAGGGAAGGTGCTGGACTAGCCAGGAGCATGCGCTGGGATCTTGGGCTCTGTTAACAGCCAGACATTGAAGGATCATCATCAAGGTCCGATGCTGCGTTGGCATCGGACCTGGATGCAGATGTTTACTGCAGCTCTTGTAATTAAGACCTTGATGGTGGCTTGTCCCCACCGTACTGGAAACCTCTGCTCATCAGGAAAACAGCAGAAAATGTCCTAATTTCCAGTCTGACAGGCCTAGCTGATAAATGTGATGGGAAGGCAGGAGCACAAGAGGCTTTGGTTCATTGAGGTGAACGGGAGAAACGATGGGGTAGGACCACGTGTGAGCCAGGAGAGCTGTGAAAGAACTGCTGCTGGATTGTGCAAATGATGTGCAGAATTAGGGCAGTCAGGTGAAGAGGGAAAAGCTCAAAAAGCAGCAAACCCCAAGAATTTCCTGTTGTTTCAGCAGTCTGGGTGCTCTGATTAAAATCTGATCCTTAGGCAATGGAAATGGGAAAGGACTAAAATTGTGCTCACACTGAGATCTGTGCCTGGGTTTTGTAAGACATGGTGCACATGAATCCAGGGCTAAAATATTTCCTAAAATCTTGCAGATAACATGGTGTTTTCCCACTGTAGATGTCCTATCGCCCCTTGAAACATCGCACAGGGTGGACCAGGCAGCTCCAGGTGGTTGCAGAGGCCAAACTCAACTCCTGCACCTCCTCTGCACCTGCCCTTGCTGCAGTGGCAGCTTCCCCCCAACTCCCCAGGCAGTGGAGCTCCTGAAGCCCCCAGCCATGCACCCCATCCACTGCTGCCGAGGTGACCTGAGAGTGCCTGGGACAGGAGCAAGGCCAGTGCTGCCTCTCTGGACACCTTCAGCAGGACCTCTGCAGGGAGGCCAGGTGCTCCATGAAACCCAAACCAGCCATTTGTATCCTGGTCTCCTCACAGAGCAACTTGGTGTTGAGTGGAGTAGATTGGAGCAGAGAAGTAATGAACATTGAGCAGCCGGGTGCGAGTCCTTGTTCAGTGGAGTTAATCAGAAACTGTGTGTGGTCCTGGGTGGCATTTGAGTCAGGGAAGAAATGAGTTGTGACATCCCAAGGGGAATGCTGTTGCACTTACAGAGGGACATTTCTTCTTCCTTTTTCCTGGTATGTGACCCAGAAGGGCAATGACTGACTTTATCTGCGCCACTGACTCATGCCTGTTCCTGACTGCTGTTTGAGGTGATGTTTTATCCTCCTTTGAAGTGGCTGCCTCAAGTGTAGAAACTTTAAACTAGATCTGTGGCTGATGGACCTCTGGAAATAAAGTATTTCCAGTGATAGTGGGAGGGCAAATGTGAAGGTTTGGGTGAGTATATCAGCTGGAGAACATGACATTTGCCATGAATGTTGTGGCCTGATGCACAGTGCTATGGTTTTCCTGCTGTGGTGTTGGGTTTTTTGAACAGTCTTAAGCAACACAAGGTCGATAGTGAGGTACCAAAGTGCAGAGTGGAGGTAGCACCATGCAGTCCTGGCAGTGGTGCTGAACTGGAAAACTGCAGCAAGGGTGAAGGGAGGGAGACACACACACCCCCACGTTAGCACATAGTCCTCTTTTGGAGAACAGAGCCCAAAGGATCCCCATGCCCTAATGACAGGGAGCAGAGCTGTTCCCATTTGGGAAGACCAAAAAGCACAGCTTTCTGAGGGAACAGGTACTGGATGCTTCCATAGGCACCAAGCAGGGCAAACAAATCTCAGATACATGTGTGTTTGTAGTGACCTTCCTTGCTGCTTTCCTCCTTGGAGTTGTAGTCTTTTTTTCCTGAACTGAATTTGTGGTCTGTTGATTCACAGATTCTGGAAAGCACTGTCATCAAGGAGAAGGACAAGTACAAGAAATCTGTGGAGGAAGAACAGAAGATGATCCAAGAGCTGGAAAGCCACCTGAGAAGCATGGCTGAGGTGAGCACAGGAGGTGAAGCAGAACAATTCACTCCTGGAGTGAAGATATGGGAAAGTGCACTGTAGTGTGGTGCTCCAGAGCCTTAAATCAGTGGACAGGGGTTTTTCCCCCCATACACACAGAGATGCAGATCTGCAGAAAGACGGGTGGATTCCTGGCTGACTTAATTACTGCTAATTTCCTTGTGTAGGCAATAGCAATGAAGACAGAGGAGCAGGAGCTGACAGAGGGGAAACTGAGATGCTTTGCATGAGCTGAAAAAAATCACTGCATAAGAGGTACTTCCACCAACCCATTTGTGCAGGCGGAGGATGCAGTGCCAGAGAAGGCTTCCCCCATCCCTGAAACCCTTCCCTCAATTCTTCCAGTTGCCATCCGGGAGAGATAATGCCGATGGTGACCCCTAAAGAAACCCCCAGTGCTTCCAACCAAGCTCCCACGTCTTGTTTCCCAGGTGCTGTTACAGCAGCAGGTGCTTGAGCAGGACAAACAGCTCATGGCTATCCAGAAGGAAACTGAGTTACAGAGGCAGAAACTATAAGAAGTAGCAGGATATAGGGAGCAAAGCAAGCAGCGTTCCCTGATCATTGTGGCTTTAGAGGACAGGCTGCTAGAGTCCACTCATCAGCAGAAGATGCTGGAGGAGGAAAAGGCAGCACTTGTGGAAAAAATGGAAGGTAGGTAAGGGGTGTATGGGATGCACCTGTACCAAGAATCTGCTGGGTTAACATGAAATGTATATGGAGATGGACTAGTGAATTTGCTGCTATAGAAAGCATTGGGATAATGCTGAATGGAAGTTATTCCACCTGCAGGACAAGCTCCGTGAGTCCCTGCAGAAGCCGTTTAATTGTTTGGTGATTTTGGAGACTGTTGGTAGACAGGACTTTGTCACTGGAGAAGGGCTCTTTGTCCTCTAAAATGATAAGACTGAGGTGCTTTGGGCTGCTCCCAGACAGAAGCAATCCCAAGCAAGGCTGGATGTCAGGAATTGTCCAAGCATCGTTGGAACTGAGCTCTAAAAGACATGGTTTTCCCAGAGAGACAGTCCTCAGCCCTCAGAGCTGCCATGAAGGAAAGGATTCGTGTAGTGAAAGAACAACCATGTAAGTGTTACAAATAACTAAATGGCTTTTTCTCTTGTGTCCTGTAGGAATTCAGTATGATGCTCACAGGTTGGCATCAGGAGCTTAGCTGGAGATTTGTCCTGCCGTGGAGTCACATGTTTGTCTGAGGTAAGCAGCACTCACTGATGGTGATTAGAGAGGCTTGGAGAAGGGCAGGGACTACTGGGGGAGGCTTAGGAAGTCCAACACAATTTGTCCCAAGATCTTTTTAGTTTGGGATGAGATTCGAGGTGCTTTGCTAGGCTGAGATGATCCTAAGGGCGTACAGCATCAAAGTGATGCCAAACAGCACATGTGGATCTGCCATCCTATCCAGTGGCTCCAAGTAGGAGCAAGTGGTGTGGCCAGTCCCATGCCATAGGGTGACCCCAGGGGACCAAAAGGCAGGTAAAAAAGAAATGTGTGAGTGTTAATCAGGAGATGCAGCACAGGGAGTTGTGCATGGGCTCCCTGAAATGAGGTTTCCCAATGGCTGTGAGATTGGCACTGATCTTTCCCAGGAAACTGAAGGAGGAGCTGGCAGTGGCGTAGTGCATGCTCCTGGAAAAGAAGGCAGTCATCGGCAGGCTCACCAGGGAGCTGTTGAAAACCAGAGCCAGGATGCTGGACATGAGAGGTGGGTAATGTGCATTGTGTGGCTGCCATCATCCTAGCCCTCCTCAGAGCAGTGACAGTGTAGTGGGCACACACAGATATGGGAAATTGGTGTCACCATCCTCAGGCAATGCTTTGTCCTGCTGGGGGCACTCTTCCCTTTGGGAAGGTGAATTTCTCCCCATCCTTGGCTAAGTAATAGCAGGGAAAATGAGAGTAGAGTATTCAGAGGGAGAGCAGGTAGACAAAACTCTGCTCAAAATCACACTGGTGAACTCCTTGAAGCTGAAGGTGTTCCAGGCCAGTGGGCTGGGAGAGCCTTGCCTGGGATTCCTCCATGGACAGGGCTGTGAATGTGGGGACAGAGCCCATGAGGAATGTGTGGAGTCAAAGGATGCAAGTCAGTGAATGCTGGTGACCCATCCTTCTTCAATCTGAATGAGAATTGTGACAAAAAGGATTTGGCCTGGCTTATACCCACACAAAGAGATTGGGATTTTGAAAACCAGGATGTCCTGTTGGCATGGCCCAGGATGTGAGGGCAGCTGTCAAGGGCAGAGCAGGGCTCTGCAGGGATGAGCCCCATTGTTGCTGCCAGCTTCTCTGAGGCTGCATTGGGAAAAGGGGATGTATCCATGAATGCCAGATGCAGATCCCTCAGGACTGGGTGATGAGTCAGCCAGCATCCCACGAGGCTGTTCTGTGCTTAGGGGAGCTGAGTGAGGAGCAGAAGGTGGAGCTGGAGCAGAACCAGAGCCAGCTGAAACACCAGGAGCAGGAAGTGAACCAGCTCAGGGAGAAGCTATCCAAGATGTCCAACCTTGTGGAGAAGGATTGCTCCCTGAAAGCAGCTGCTGAAGAGTTAAGAAGGATTGCTCCCTGAAAGCAGCTGCTGAAAAGTTAAGGTACGTGCTGACATGACCCAAGGCTTTGCAGATGCCACTCTGTGGGTCCCCAGCAGCTGATGGTGTTTAGGGTTCTCCCCAGAGGAAAAGGCACATGTGAGAGTGTCAGGATGGAGCTCAGCTCTGAATCCATGACATGGCAACCTAAATGGGGGTTTAGTGAAGCTCATGCCAGTATGTGTAACTCTGACACTTGTAACTGAGTGTTCCCACCCACATTGTGGTAGTCATCAGTGGGTGCCAGGTGCTGCTCTCCACAAGCTGTTTGGGTCACCTTCATCCATCATGGTGTCCCACAACGTCTTGTCTCTTTCCACACAGCCAAGCCCAAACCTGCTACCAGGTGCTGAGGGATGCTTCCCAACAAACAGTGGAAAATCTGGAGGATGCTGTCAGGACACCAGTGCAGGCAGGTGAAGCCTTCCAGAGGGTAAGTCCTCGTGAATAGCACAGAGGTGTGGGTTTGCCAAGAGCATCCATGGCACACAGTGTTTCTCCGCATCACGGTGAGACCTGATGACACTCACCCGAGCCTGGAGCTGCTCCATGCTGGCCGGAGAGTGGGGTGGATGGGCACCCTTTCCCGAGCCCAGGGCTGCCTGTGTCGCCTGTGATTCGGGACACCCACAACCCACGTGCAGCATTGATGCTGGTTAATGATGGTTAATGAGCTGATGTTTGCACAGCACTTTGGAACCAAGAAGTGTTGTGTGTGCTAATGGCTGTGTTAATTGCCAATTAGGGGGAATAACAACATGCAAGCGTTCCCTCCTTTTTCCAACTTTCAGAGCTGTGGCTGCTGGCTGTGCCGGTGATGCAGAACCAGTTGTAAGGTTGTGTGTGCAGGGGTAGGGGCAGCTTGTTGCATAGGACAGGAAGAAACGCTCCTCATTTTCCTGTGCCAAATTCCTCTTTGATTTCCCCGAGGCTGGAAAAGGGAAGAACTTGCAGGTGGTGGCAGTAGCAGATGGAGGGACTGTAGTAATTGTACATTCTGTACAGCAACGGTGGCAGCCAGCAGCGTGCCAGTGAGGCCGGCTGGCTGCGGGGGCCGGACAGTGACTCACAGCCAGCTGATGAGTGGGTGGGAGGTATCGCCTGTCCTGTTCCACATACTGTGATGAGGAGAGGAAGATCCAAGTGCTGGAGGTACCATTTGGGAGCAGGCTGGGCAGAGCCGTGGGGTGACAGCAGCCAGACCAGAGCTGGGGGTCTGCAGCCATCATTAGCTGTGCACAGGGCACTATGATGGGCCCTAGCCCCATCACAGATTTTTGGGTGTCATAATGCCAGGATCTGCATGTGTCTGTGTGCACAGGTGTCACTTCATAGAGAGTAACATCCAAGGTCATGTAAGGATGCAGTTTAGAAAATGTGTCAGTGTTTGTGTGTTGATGGTAAATGCTCTGTGGTAGTGCAAATGGCAAGGGGAAAATGCCAATGTGGCTGTTCAGAGCCACACACCATCCCTCTACGGGCTCTCCAGAGCATTTGAGGGGCTCTTATCCTCACTATGGCACAGCAGAGCAGGAAAGGGGTCTCTGACAAGTCTCTTTTAACCCCCTCCAAATCCATAGAGATGCTCCCCAGGCTTTGTTCTTGGCATGCGCTGAGTGCCCAGTGTCTGACAGCAAGGCTGTGTTTAAGCCAGGGTTAAGCTGAGCTTGTGCTGAGCCAGTTGCAGACTGGGCAAAAACCAACTGGGTTGCTTCTTCCAGGAACCGCCATCGGACCTGGCTGACCTCGGTGCAAAATGCCGAGGCCTCAGGCATGAGGAAATGATCCAGTGCCAAAAAGAAGGTTTGGCTGAGCTCCAGGAGAGAGTAAAGACACTGGACAAGAGGCAGCACTCAGGTGAGCAGGACTCTCCTAGAATCATGGAGTGGTTTGGGTTGGAAGGGACATTAAAGACCATCTCGTACCAACACCCGCCATGGGCAGGGACACCTTCTGCTGGACCAGGCTGCTCCATGCCCTATCCAACCTGACTCTGGACACTTCCAGGGATGGAGCAGCCACAGCTTCTCTGGGCAACCTATGCCAGGGCCTCACCACCCTCACAGGGAAGCTGGGAAAAGCTGGCCAGCTTCAAAGTTGTGCGGACCGTAGAACAATTTGACAGCTGCTTGTTTGCCTCCAGCTGCTGTGAAGAAGGGCTTGGAGCCACTGGTGGTCCAGATGAGAGACTTACCAGGGAAAATAGTCCAACAAAGAGGTCTTGAGATGGAACCTGCACCTGTGTTGGGAGCAAAACTGAAGGCTGGCAAGGTAAGGAGGCAGTGTGTGGTTTGTAATGCTTGTGGTTTGTTTGGAAAGTATACCCTGGAATAGGGTGAAGTAGGTTTCCAGAGATACTACATAAGAAGCCAGGATGGAGAGGGGGAGACATAAAGCCTGGCAGGGTGTGAGATGAAGCCCAATGGATAGCAGTGCTCCTGCAGAGGGTGGCAACTCCATCAGGACCAGCACATTGCCTGGTGCCATTGGAATAGCATCACTCAGGGATGCCAGGGACCAAGGAGGGTGGGAAGCTTGGAACTACAGTGATACCAGGGCGGTTTTCCCATGAGGTGGAAGGGAGACTCGAGGCCACTTGACCCAAAGCCAGGCCAAAAGCGGGCTCCATAGGCCTTTCCCTGTCTGTGCAGGTTCCTGGCCATGTTCCTAATGGAGGCTCATTCAGGATCACCAACAGCAGAACTCCACGGATGAACTGCCTTGTGGTCCAGTTGAAAACATCCCCGCCCATGGCAGGGGGGTTGGATTAGATGACCTTTAAAGATCCCTTCCAACCTAAATTAGTCCATGGTTCTATGGCCCAGAACACATTGGGTGTCTGCCAGGACATCCTGGGACCCCAAAACATGCCATGGTCCATCAGGGAGGCTGGAGAGCAATGGAGGGAGCTGCCAGGGGAGGGGCCCACAGGTAGCACAGCTGATGGGTTGGACAAGGGGATCTCTTCCCTCCAAAAAGGGCAGGGAAACATCCAGCAGGGAAAATAGTCATCTTAGAAAAGGAAATAATCCAATCCCAGTAAGCTGTGCAGCTGAGAATAGAACGCAAACCCATTTTCCTTGGGACAGTGTCATCTCCTTAGGAAGGCAGACAGAAAGCAGATGGCTGAGCAGCGTGATGGAATGCAGCAGACCTGGTAAATAATGCATTCCCTCTTCTTCCCACAGTGCCTTGATGTAATCAGTGCCCTGGGAAGCCTGATGGAGATGAAGGAGCTGTCAGGAATGCAGCCTCTGCAGCACCTTCCTCAGGAAGAGAGAGAAGAAGTGGGACTGCAGAGAGAGAAGGCCCTGGAGCTGTTATACAAAAAGATCAGGAACCTCCAGAATTGCCTGGAAAGGAAAGAAAAAGTACTAAAAGATTATGAGGGAAGCGTGGAGCAGCTCAGGTATGGAAAGGCAAGGTCACAGTTCTGAGCACAACTTGGTCCTGGGATGCCAAGTGATGGGAAGCTTGAGGGAACGAGTAATGCAACACCTTGCAACACCTTATTTTCCCGCAGCCCATGTCCCATAGAGCGTGACGGGATTTATGGCAATGGAAAAGGTAGTGAGGATATAGTCCAGTGCACACATATGTGTGTATATTTGTGTGTGTGAGTACAGCCCAGTGATGTGTGAAGTCAACTGTGTGGGGTGTGTCCTGTTCTTGCTGAAGTGGCCTCAAGCACATGAAGTGGACATGGCTTGAAATATCCCTTGCAACTCTTGTGTCCTCTGGTCTCCATTGTGTCACAGGGGAACTGGAACATAAGGCACAATGTAGTATGGAATTCTGGAATTCCTGGAACACCTCAGGAATGCTAGACCTGCCACATGGGAAGGGGGAAGAAGAGGACCCATGTCAGCCACACTGGTACAGCAGCATCATGAGGATGAACTGGGGTGATGAGAGTGACGTTCTGGTGGGTTGGAATGGGGTAATGGCACGTATTTACTTGCTTACTGATTCTTGTCATTAGCAAGGAGGAGAGCAGACCCTGGATTTTGGAGAGCAGCAGTGTTTTGGGGAGGTGGGTCCCTACAGGGAACGGGCAGCTCCAGCACATCATCCCTGCAGCTGCTCCGCCTCAGCGTTGCTCGGAGCAGTCCGTGTGCTGAGTCCTCTGCAGACCTCTTCAGCCAAGGATAATTTGGATGTGAGCAAACTCCGCTGGGTTTTTTGGTATTTATTTTTTAATACAATAAAAAAGGTCTGGAAGCAGCACAGAGGGCTGCAGCGGGCTGATGCAGGGCTGCATCATCTCTGGGCCTGTGAAGAGTCCAGGGCTGCACAGTGTCATGGGGCTCTGGTCAGCGGTGTGGCGTGGTTTTCCTGCTCCCTGCGCTGGGAGAAGCTGGATTACTTCCCTGTTTGAATGCCTGGGTTTACTTTGGGCAAGGCATGAGCTTGTATGCCTGTGTAAGTTAAAGATGCTGCTGTGGGCATTCTCTGCATGTGTAGCTGGAGGTGTTGGGCTGCTCCCTGATGCTGTGTGTCCTCCCCATCCTACCCTTGGCAAACCCTGGGTCGGGAAGGGATGGAGATGGCAATAGCACTGGTGGCTGTGAATGCACCAAAATCCCCTTCCATTCCTTGGAGCCTAGGCATTCATGGAATTGGGGTTGGAAGGGACCCTAAGGCTCATCCTGTCTTGATCTCACCGGGGGAGGGATGAGACCTGCCGCTGCTGTCGGTGGAGGGAGGGGGTCCGAAGGAACGGTAATGGGCTGATGGAGGGCGGCGGAGAGCGTACCCCTCCGGCCTCGGGGAGGAGGCTCCGTGCGGAAGCCAGGCTGGCGCAGTCGGGGCGGCGGGCGGTCCGAGGGGACGGCGATCGGGCTGCCGGGGGCGGGCAGCCTGAGCCTCCCCGGTGCGGGCGCGGGAGCCGGGGGGCCGCAGCCCGGCCCCGGGGCGGAGCAGGGAGGA